>CAODLS011469249.1:0-10441 GCA_948243855.1 Flueggea neowawraea | reverse complement strand
AGACACAAAGTCACATACCTAAACCAAGCTTCTTGGCTCTAGGTCTCAACAACTGCACAATCAAAAGATATAAAATTTTTTTAAAGAAAGCCAACAAATTAAACATTAAATTCAAAGAACATCATTCAATTACCTAACAATGAGAATACTTACAATACGGTCTTCACCATATACTTTCTGCAACTGTTTAACAACTTCTTGGGTACCATCAGGGCTTCCATCATCCACAACAATAATCTCAAAATTGAAATCCCTGAATCGGAAAATTAATTAGCTAATACTAAAACTAATCACTATCAGTAATTTTGACTACATGGATGAGGAATCATATCATTTTTCTCGTAAGCTACTGTATAAAAAAGATGGAAGGTGGGAATTACCCAAGATGCTTGAAGATGAGGTAGACGATGAGGGCAATGTTGAGATGCTCATTGTAGGTAGGGATTATTATACTGTACTTGTTCTTCTCCTTCATCTCTTAAAGCAACACCTGTTTCTGACTTAAAAGCCAATTCAAACAGAAGCCTTGATTTTAACTTCAATATTGTCAAGTAGGGGCAGACAAATGGTTGGTTGTGAACTGAACAAATAGATCTCAGTGGGAGATGAAATAACTGAATCAATAAAAAGTTTGGTCGAAAACTGAACCAAACCAATCATTTCAATCAGTTTCAGGGTTTTGCTTGGTTTTATTTTAATAAAAACAAAGAAGAAAACAAAAAAAAAAATCATCAAAATGACAACTTAAACAACTTTCATAATCCAAATAGCATTCATAAATCAAAAGAAAAAAAGAAAAACTTTAAACTACAATCATACAAATATAAAAAATGAACATATAATAAAACATCACAAATAAAACTAAACAAATAATTCCTCTATTCCAATGCTTCATCACCAAACACAAGAGCAAGCAAACTTTCACCAACTCCAACATGATCAAATGAATGGTTCTCTTCACACAAAATCAATAACAAGATTATACGAAACAACTAATCTAATCAAAATCAAGAACATAATTAGTAAACAAAATCAATAGCATTATTAATATATTTGAGCCTCAGCAAGTTTCAATCAACCAAACAAAACTCAAATTTGACACTTCCTCTTGGCACGTACCTTCTAAGCTAATTGCTTGCTTAAGGGAAGATGAACTGACTAATTTCCTATCTGGATGAAAATATAATGGCTAAGTCCAACATCACCAAATAAAAACAAACTGTTCAATTCTAACTTTCTTTCAGATTATCCATTTCCCAATTTCCCAAACAAAAACCAGTAATATAAATCATCCATTGTCAAACAAAAAAACAAACAGCATAACCGAGTTAAATCAGTTGAAACAAGATCATCTGCCTAAACAAACAATGATCTCAAAACGCAATTGCAGTTGGAAAAAAAAACTCAATGGCAATAGCAGAGAGTGAACATGAAAAAAGAAAAGATTTCAAAGGAAACCTGAATAGAGGAGAACGAAACGACCTGAAGCACGATTCCTGTGACCTGCGACCCGACGACGTGAAGAGAAGAGACCAAGGCGAGACTGGACAAGAGAGGCGGTCGGCTTATGATGGAACTTAAGAAGGAGAATGAGACTGGGGGAAGAGAGGAGGATCAGGACTCGACAGGAGGAGCACGGTTCAGAGAACCAAAATCAGAAAAGATAGGGGCTTCAAACCCTTGAGTCGGTTTGGTTAATTAGGACAAACCGAATCATTCACCAAGAAGAGAGGGCACCACTTTATTCGATTTGTACAAACAGTTCGATTTCTTTTTCTATAAACCAAATCGAACAAAAAAAAACAATTAAATCAAAAATAAGAATCCAAACCCTAGTTTGGGGAAAAAAAACAACGACCGAACCGATCAAATCAAAATTAGTTCGGTTCGAGGATCGATTCCTTTTTTGTCCATTTTACTCTATTTGTATTTATCAATATCGACCTTGTTTTCACTTGACACTTATCGAAGGCCTAATTTACTGATAATTTAGATTGACGGGTTATATTATGTTGCTTTTATGTCACCAAAAATTAAATATAACATAAACATTAAAAAAATCAAATTTGCGTTAATCATGTTGAGCTATAATCATATATTCTGAGATCCTGTTCTCTCATCAAAAATTGTCACTTAACATTTGTGTACTATGTAATTATATTATCATATAAAAAATTATTATAAAAAACAAGAGTACGTTCGTCACATCAGAGTTGCCAAATAGAGTCAAAACTTGTATTTTAGGCCAACTACATATACACTCTTCTTAGAATCATAATTTTTGAATTCATACTGACAATTTTTCATATTTTGGAAAATTTTCCAAAATTACACTCGCTATCAATTTTTGAAAATTACACGCTCCCTGAACTAATTTTTGAAAATTACATTTTTATGTTGTACTTTAAATATTGTTTACACATTGTTTATATTTATTTATGTGTTTATATTTATTTATGTGTTTACATTTGTTTACATTTGTTTATATGTAAACATATATAAAACAACATATAAACAAGTATAAACACATATAAACAAGTACAAACAAATATAAACAACAGTCTGTGAATTTAAAAATTATATCTGTGAATCTGACAATTACAACTGCATGGACAAAAATACTATAAAGTGTATCTGTAATAAACATACCCAGCCTACGAAGCAAATCTTGCAAAGTGTAATACCTCGTCAGTTTTAACCAGAATCTGGTAGTATTCCGTACAGTCTTCGAGGTAAATAAGGTTTCAAACCGTTAGTATTGAGTGAGAATGATTTGGAGGCTGAGTTGTGCGTGTAAGACACGCTGAAGGCCATCTACGTGCGTTGGAAGAGATTCTACGCACGCAGACGAATGTTCGAGTTGGATCGTCAACGTGCCTCAGGGCATAAGCGTGCGCGAGTGATGTTCTGCGTGCGTTGAACATCGTTAAGACTTAGACCGTGAGCGAATGGGGGGAACTACGTGCGTTGGAGGAGGTTCTGCGTGCGTCGAGCATTTTCTGGATGTAAGCCGTGAGTAAGGGAAGCCGTCTACGTGCATAGTGTATGTGGTGTGCACGTTGATTTCAGATCTAGGAGTAAAAGGTCATCAGATATGCGATCTACGTACGTTCAAGCTTCGTCTACGTACGTAGACCTTGATCAACGTGCATAGAAGGAGGTACAACGCATGTAGGATTGTTTTGCTAGGCCATTTTGCACGCCACGTAGCATTTCGGTGTCAAAGGCTTATAAATACCCTAAACTAACGCATTCTCGACATTTACTCCTCCAACCACCGAAATTACTTCAGAGATCAGTTCTCTTCCTCTCCCATTGCTCTTCCATCCATCTTTTTTTCTTCCTTTAGGTAAGAAACATCTGATAATCCCTTCTCTTCTTCATTTTCTGTTCTACATTCACTCATTTAGGATTTTTTCTGAAAATGAGTGTTGATTCAAATATGTTCATTCTGTGTTTAAGGGAGTTAAACATTGTTAGATTAAGGATGTTTAAGGTTGAACTCATAAGATTTTAACTTCAGTTTTGGGAGATTTTGTGTTTGAATGAAATGGGTTTATTTCGAGCTAGGGATTCAAATTTTGGTGAATTTCTTATTGAATCTGAAGTTGTTTCTGTTGTATAAGGTAAGATATGAGTTAAGAATGCTTTGATTTAAGTTGGACCTTGTAAATGGATGGATCATTCATCATGGGTCCGAGAATCCGAATTTGAGGGTGAACAATCTTGATGATTCTGAGTTGGGTTATCTGAATAAGTGTTAGATTCATGACCAAGAGGTCAATTATAGTTTGTGTATGTGATCGATCAAATGGGTATTTATCGAATTGAGAGATTGTTATATTTTAGCATCCGACGCCATCGATGCTTAGATGGCATTTGCATTACATGCATACATTCGGTACCGCCACAATACCAGTACCCTGTTCTGATCAGTTGAATGTGATTTATTTGTTTTAGCTTCTTGTGCCTGTCAGCACGACCAGCCAGGTACCAGTGGCGCTTGATTGGAGTTCAGCTTGACCACCAGGTGAGTATGGTAGCAGCTTCAGACACATAGGCTGTCTTTCAGAACTTATATGTTTTGCTGTGTTTAGACCATAATTGTAACCAGACTAATTAATAAGTGAAAATTATAAGAAATCAGATTATGTGTAATAAGAAAATTCAATTATCAGTATGGACATTAGTATATGTCCTTTATCAGTATCTGTATTAGTTATCAGTTGCATATGCTTGCTATCAATATCAGTTATATATAATCTGTTGATTTGGGACACTCAGCTACGGAGAGGCGTAGTCTATGGTATACCATTGGTCAGTTATATCCAGTTACCAGAGTTGGTGGTAACCCGTGTGTTAGAGAAAGTACACGAGATTAGTTATATACAGTTACCAGGTTAGGTGGTAATCTGTGTGTCTAGCGCAAGCACAGATCAATTATATCCAACTACCAAGGTTAGTGGTAACCCATATGTTTAGAGAAAGCACACGAGGTCAGTTATATCAGGTGTCGTTGCCACATCACATCAGTTTAGTTACGTCCCTATCAGATATTCAATACTTAGATATATGTATATACATATTTAAGTTTGAACCTTATGCATGTTGTATGATGTTTGTTGAGGGTGCGAATGTTTTCAGAAATGAGTTTTCAAAGCTAGAATATACTTAGAGTGTATATATATGTATTCAGTATATCGCATGTGGTATTTGCGAAATGTTTTCAAAACGGTCTGTGTGATGTACGTATGAGGCGATCTGAAGTGTCGCCCCTCACTGATATTTCTCACCCCCTTAATATTTTTCAGGTGCTATTTGACTCAGCAACCATTCGGCATTCAGATACTCAGTAAGGCGTCCGTGATTTGGTTAATTGATGCCCTTTTTCTCGGCCTCCTTATTTTGATAGGGCTCCGCACTGAATGCTAGCGGGTTACTAGGTTGCATTTTGATTTTTGGGCATTGATCTTACATGTATATGATTTGTATATATATTATTGAATTATCATTTATGAATATATATTTACATATATATCGTTGTAATCATTTTATACTCGCATGTATGTCAAATGATTTTTTGGGTAGTATATCTGTTATCCGAGGCTTATACAAGATGGTCCGGTCCTCTGGTTCAAATCATCTTGTATGCCGGTCATGGTCTGAAAATGATTCGTGACAAAAATGGTATCAAAAAAATAAGTTTCATAACTCTTTGACAGTTGTGTACTCTGATACCAAAGGTGGTATCAGAGCACTGGGTTTAGTATAGTCTGGATCGGTGTGAAGCATAGGTATCTTTGATCGAATCAGTTTGATTTGCTTCTGTATACCTTTCTGAGAAATTTTGTGGTACTGTGGCAATCAGTGGTGTCTGACATATGCATATGTGTTTGTTGTCTGGTATGTGTAGATATGGATCGAGGTGGTGGTCGCCAACCTCGTGGTAGGCCTAGGCGCGTGCCCGTGGAGGCCACAACCCATTATGTAACTGACCATCACGATTCTCACAGTACGCCAGAGGTTGTAGCACCTCAGTCGATACCTCAGCAACAACAGCCATAACCTCAGTCGGTACTTTCACAGTAGCTGTTTACCGTTCAGCTTGGGATGCTTGAGCGTATGGCTTGAGTTTTTAACCGTATGGAGAGGACTCTCCCTGGACAGACAGTTGGGATTCCACCAGTTTCACCACCAACGAAACCACCCGTTCATCAGCCTCAGCCTGATAGTTACAGAGGTTGCTCCGATAGTCGTACATGTAGCGCCACTTGTCAGAGGTGATACCTTGCAGGATAGGTTCTTGAAGCTCACTCTGCCTCAATTTTTGGGCAAGATGGGTAAGGATCCACATGATTTCCTTACTAGGGTGGAGTGTTGCTTTCGAGCTCGAGACATCACTGACGATATCGACAGGGTCAGACTCACTAGGTTTCTATTGGATGGTCGGGCAGCTCAGTGGTGGTTGAGTTATGAGACCAAGGGATATGTTAGTTGGGCTGAGTTCAATAATGCGCTTATCGTATTTGTCCTTCCCTGGAGTATCAGTGATAGGAAGGTAGATGAGTTCAACAACTATCGTCAAGGAGAGGGTATATCAGTGACAGACTATGAGGAGAGGTTTAAGGAGTTGAGTAAGTATGCACCTCCTCAGTGTTAGGGAGATGAGGCTTTGGCTAGGAATTTTCTAGACGGTCTGCGACCCACGATCAGCAGGGTTGTGGTGACTCTTGGGTTGAGTATTGTGAGGTAGATAGCCGAGGCAGCCCGGGGCATGGAATAGATGGATGAAAGGCATCATAAGGGTTCTAAGAAAGCTAATACAGAAGGTGATTCAGGAGGCCAGCAGGGCCGGAGTCAGGGGACTCTTTGGGATCGAAGACGTGGATACTCCACTAGGAGTCAGATTGCTCAGAGCTACAGTGTATTACATTTAGCCAAACACTCTGGGGGTCAGGGCACTGGCCATAGCTCAGGGGGTGTTGGTAGGAGTTTGTTGCCTCAGTGCGAGATTTGTGGGAGGAGGCACCCTGGTGTGTGTAACAAGACACTAGGAACCTGTTACTACTGTAGCCAACTAGGACACAAGATAGTTGATTGTCCCTACAGATTGAATGCGGAGTCTCAGGCTAGTCAGGCCAGAGGTAGGGGTTCAAGCATAGCTAGTGCAGGTGCTGACGGAGGCACAACAGGCTTTGAAGGCGGTGGCCAGAGTGCTCAGGGTGGTAGCTGTGGTCAGGCCAAATAGAGTAGTGCGGCCAGAGCGAGCCAGGCACGGATGTATCATCTGACTCATCAGAAGGCTCAGACCTCCAAGGCTGCTGTTACCGGTACACTCTCTATTTCTGATACCCCTGCTTATGTATTACTTGATACTAACACATCGCATTCATTCATGACTCCACCTTTTATTGAGCGTTCGGGTTTAGTGTTGCGTCAGTTGGACAGGTTGCATGAGATTTCATTGCCTTTGGGTAGCAAATTATGACTGATTCTAGGGTTTAGGATTGTGTGATCTTGATCGATGGCCATGATTTAGTAGCCAATATCATCCTACTGGATGTGGGAGAGTTTGATGTCATACTAGGTATGGATTGACTTTCTGACTGGCATGCTACATTAGATTACTTTGCCAAGAGGGTATGTTTTCGACCGCCTGGACAGACTGAGTTCTGTTACCAGGGGGAGCGAGACAGTGTGGTACGGAGTTATGTGTCTGTTATCAGAGCAGAAAGGATGATTTGTCGTGCGTGTGAGGCGTATTTGGCTTTCGCACTCACTAAAACACAGAGTTCGGGGTTGAGTCTGACAGATGTACTGGTGGTACAATAGTATTCTGATGTATTTTTGGATGAGTTGTCAGGACTACCAACGGATCGAGAGATTAAGTTTGTCATAGAGGTACAGTCTGATACCGATCTGCTATCGATTCCACCGTATCGAATGGCAGCAGCAGAGTTGAAGGAATTAGAGACTCAGTTGAAGGAATTGTTGGACAATGGATTTATTCAACCAAGCGTTTCACCTTGGGATGCTTCGATTTTATTTTTCAAGAAGAATGATGGGAGCCTTCGTATATGCATCGATTACCGACAACTGAACAAGGTAACGATGAAGAACCAATATCCACTTCCGAAGATAGATGATTTGTTTGACCAGTTAAAGGGAGCGTAGTGTTTTTCTAAGATTGACTTAAGGTTGGGATATTTCCAGTTGAGGATCAGGGGTGATGATATCCCCAAGACAGCTTTCAGACTAATTATGGTCATTATGAGTTCCTGGTGATGTCGTTTGGTTTGACTAACGCACCAGCGGTATTTATGGATTTGATGAACAGGGTGTTTAGACCGTACCTGGATCGGTTTGTCATCGTCTTCATCGACGACATTCTGATTTACTCGAAGAGTAGGGAGGAGCACAAGGACCACTTGAGGTCTGTGTTGCAAACACTACGAGAGCATCAGTTTTATGCTAAGTTCTCGAAGTATGAGTTCTGGCTAGAGCAGGTAGCATTTCTTAGACACGTGGTGTCCAGAGACGATATTATGGTGGACCTGAAGAAGGTAGATGTAGTACTCCTTTGGGAGAGACCTAAGACCGTTACGGACATTTGGAGATTCTTTGGAATGGCTGGGTATTATAGAAGGTTCATCTAGCATTTTTCTTGGATTGCAGCTCCCATGACCCGATTGACCCAGAAAGGGGTTAAATTTGTTTGGTCTGATAGGTACGAGGATAGCTTCCAAAAGCTAAAGAAGTGTATGACGAGTGCGCCAGAGTTGGTATTGTTATCGGACTTTGGAGGTTTTGCAGTATACTGTGATGCATATAGAGTTGGCTTGGGTTATGTATTGATGCAACATGGCAAGGTGATTGCATATGCATTGAGACAACTTAAGAAGCAAGAACAAAATTACCCGACGCATGACTTAAAGTTAACGGCAGTAGTGTTTGCACTCAATATCTGGAGACATTATCTATACAGAGAGACTTTTGAGATCTTCACAGATCATAAGAGTTTAAAGTATATTTTTGGGTAACAAGACCTGAATCTGAGGCAGAAGCGTTGGCTAGAGTTGCTGAAGGATTATGATTGCACTATATCATACCATCCTGGCAAGACTAACGTTGTTGTCGATGCTCTGAGTAGGAAGTTGGTAGGTAACTTAGCTCATATCTCTGTTGAGAGGCAGAGTATAGTGTCTGAATGACAGCGTCTGATAGAGTCTGGAGTTGAGTTATAGTTTGATGACTCGGGAGCCTTGCTTGGTCACGTTGAGGTAAGGCCTATACTATTGGATCGAATCCGAGAGACTCAGAAGGAGGATCCTGAGATGCAGAGTGTGATCGAGAAGGTGAGATCGTCTAGTGTACTAGGTTTCAGCATTGATGACTCTGGAGTCCTCTGGTTTGGGCTAAGATTGTTCGTACATTTCTCTCGTGGGTTACGCGAGGAGATTATGACCGATGGTCACAACTCCACATATTTTGTACACCCGAGATACATTAAGTTGTATCGAGATGAATTTCTTTTGAGAGAGGGAGTATGTAATACCTCATCCGTTCTGGTTAGGTCGTCATAGAGGTTTGACTTAGTGTCTGTTGAGGAGATTTTGGATATGGTTCTTAATTTAGAACTTGGACTGCTTCTAGCTTAGACTTAGTTGCATGAAAATTCGGGAATGAATTTCTTTTGAGGGGGAAGTATGTAATACCCCGTCAGTTCTAACCGGAATATTGTAGTGTTTCATATAGTCTTCGAGGTAAATAAGGTTTCAAACCATTAGTATTGAGTGAGAATGCTTTGAAGGCTGAGTTGTGCATGCAAGACACGTTGAAGGCCATCTACATGTGTTGGAAGAGATTCTACGCATTTAGACGAGTGTTCGAGTTGGACCGTGAACGTGCCTCAGGGTGTCAGCATGCGCGGGTGATGTTCTGCGTGCATTGAACATCGTTAAGACTTGGACCATGAGCGAATGGGGGGAATTACCTACATTAGATAAGGCTCTAGGTGCGTTGAGCATTTTTTGGATGTAAGCGGTGAGTAAGGGAAGTCGTCTACGTGCGTAGTGTATGTAATGTGCACGTTGATTTCAGATCTAGGACTAAAAGGTCATTAGATCTGTGATCTATGTACGTTGAAGCTTCATCTACACACATAGACCTTGATCAATGTGCGTAGAATGAGGCACAGTGCATGTAGTATTGTTTTGGGCCATTTTGCATGCCACGTAGCATTTCGGTGTCAAGGGCTTATAAATACCCCCAACTAATGCATTCTCGACATTTACTCCTCCAACCACTAAAATTACTTCAAAGATCAGTTCTCTTCCTCTCCCATTGCTCTTCCACCCATCCTTTTTCTTCCTTGAGGTAAAAAACGTCTGATAATCCCTTCTCTTCTTCATTTTCTGTTTTGCATTCACTCATCTAGGGTTTTTTCGAAAATGAGTGTTTCGTTCAGATATGTTCATTTTGTGTTTAAGGGAGTTAAACATTGTTAAATTAAGGATGTTTAAGGTTGAACTCGAGATTTTAACTTCAGTTTTGGGAGATTTCGTGTTTGAATGAAATGAGTTTATTCCGAGCTAGAGATTTGAATTTTGATGAATTTCTTGTTGAATCTGAAGTTGTTTCTGCTGTATAAGGTCATATTTGAGTTAGGAATGCTTTGATTTGAGTTGGACCTTGTGAATGGACAGATCATTCATCATGAGTCCGAGAATCCGAATTTGAGGGTGAACAATCTTGATGATTCTGAGTTTGGTTATCTGAATAGGTATTAGATTCATGATCAGGAGGTTGATTATAGTTTGTGTATGTGATCAATCAGTTGGGTATTGATCGAATTAAGAGATTGTTATATTTTAGCATCCGACGCCATCGAGGTCTAGATGGCATTTGCATTACATGCATACATTCGGTACTGCCACAATAC
>CAODLS011469050.1:0-14261 GCA_948243855.1 Flueggea neowawraea | reverse complement strand
TAGATTAATAAATTAAATAGAGAACCAAAATAAATTTCAATAGCAGCACAAGAAAATAGGACTTACATCTTTAGGAGGAAGGACTTCGATTCCAGGGCTCATTCTTGAGTTCACTGCTTCAAGTTTCATTGACAAGAACTGCCATTTCCATCAATTTATAGTGATTATTTTAAACATCAACTAGGTGAAAAAGGAACAAAGTAGCGGCACTAAAACCTCTATGAGAAACAAGGATTCATACCTCAACTTGACGTTGTAGTGATTGAATGTAATTAATAATCTCATCAAGGACCAGTGCTTTGCCAATAACCTACTTCAGCAAACAGTGATATGGATCATGTTAAAAACTAAGTACAGAAATAAATATGAAAACTGTTTCTTAAATTGTACAGACTACGAAGCCCCTTTATTGACCAACCAATTCCTTATATATGATCAGCATTTACAACAAAAAAGCACCACAGGACCATCGTTGATGTAAATTTCGCAAACATATCCATTTCATACCTTATTGCAACCAGGAACAAGATCCTGAAGAATTTTCATCCTCTTTCTAATTTTTTCTCTCCTAGCCTGTCCATGGAATACTTCTCATCAGCAAAACTTCATTACTTATAACCGCAAATCTTCAAGGTTCACTAAAATAATAAAAATAGTAACCCGTAAAAGATAATTCAACTATTTATTAAAACAGCAATTAGTTTGAGGCAATCAAAGTATATTACTTTTTTCTGCTAGAGTGTGGCTATCAGTAGCTTGCCCCCTTCTTGCTCGTACATGGATATAGTCTTGTTTTGGTGGCTCTGCTGGTTTAGTATTTTGTTCGACAGGCTTGCCTGAACCAGGTTCTGCAGTAGCTTTAGAATCACCATTCTCATCTTTATTTGCGGATGCTTTAAGCCGTTTTCCATCATAATCACTCTGGTCCACAATAAGGTTGAAAAAGATTGGTTTACGCATATGTATTTTTTTTTTTAAAAAAAAATCCTCTGAATCTGGAATCAATAAATTTAAGTATCCGGCTGGACAATTCCACATTAAAAGTTTGTCCTAATCACCATAATTTTGATCAAATGAAGTCAATTTTATTGACCATCACAACTAATCCTGTAAGCTATTTCAAAATAATTGAATTCTACCATGGAGATTAGAGACCAATACGATTTATATGCAAAACATTTGAATCAAGTAAGACCCGACATCACTTGATTTGTTTCTAATTAAGCAACCAAACTATGTATTTTAATTTGATAATTGACCAAGCTGTCCAAAATTCAAACACTAGATCCCAAAACAAACAACAAAAGGAAAAGAGATTGAGTAAATTAAAACAAACTGACTTAGATTAAATTGAGCAAATTAAATTAAATTAATAAACAGAACCAATACCACTCCATTGCTATTGCCATTGCCATTGCTTGTAGAGACACCCTTCCCTGAATCGTCCTTAACATCACGCCGTTTCTTCACAGCGGCAGCACCGCCACCGCTTCCTCTCTGCTCCAAACTGACCGGATCATTACCCGAAACACCCCGGTCCGAATTCCCAAACTGACCAAGCCCCTGCCCAAACTGCCCTCTCCCATTCCCATTCATCGGAAACTGCCAGATCTCCGCCAAGTTGAAAGCCCCACCATCATTCATCATTGCCGGCGGATCCATTAAGTCATCAAAACTCCAAGATTTATTTCGAAAGATTACACCTTTGATCGATCTGAAACTCTCTCTAACTTGGGTTTGCACTTTATAGTACTCCAGAAGGAGAGAGAGGCCTGTTTAGGACAAGTAGCTCTAAAAAGGTGTGCTTTTTAAGTAGCTTCGAAAAGGAAACGAAGTGAGAGAGAGAGAGAGCATTTATGTCACAAGAAGAGATGGAGAGAGAGATGGGTTTTGTATTGTTGAGTTAAAGTGTGTTGTGATCTCCCTGGACACTGGTGGTTCGAGCTTACAGCTTACTGTTCCAAAACTCACTCTCTCTTTCTTTCTCTCACTATTACAAAACCAGAGAGAGACAGAGACCTTCGTGAGTTGCGAACTAAGTCACTTCCAGTGAGGTTTCTCGGATGGGCTCCACAGATCCTTCATACTTTTAATTAATTTCTCCCCACTTCTCGTCCGTCTGATTTGATTACTTCTTTTAATCAACGTGATCTACTGTGATGTTGATATGGGAGCCCGTGAGCTTAGCTTACGGAAAGTACAAATGCAATGTACAAAGAAGTAGGGAAGTCCCACCCTCTACTTTTCCGCGGGATCAGCCCAGTCAATGGAAAATGACATTATTAACCTACAAATTCAACCTAACCTAGTTGATCCACGCTGTTAATGAATTGGTCTTTTCATTAAAAAAAGAAAATAGAAAAGTTTTCCATAATTAATCAAGACATTTCTTTTTTTTTTTGGAGTCGCTGATAAGGATTAATCATTGTTTATATATTTAACGATCGCGAGATGCGTGTGGATGAGATTTTTTTTTGGGTCAAGGTGTATATGAGATCTATCTAAGTTCTTTTTATCTATCAATCTGTTTATTATAAAGTTAAGGACAATGACGGAACTAGTCAGGAGGTTAAGTACGTGATGTGAGGTCCACTATTTTATGTCTCACACATGTTGTTTACGTCCTAATTAACATTTTATAATTTAAACATAATTGTTTACATCCACTTGCGAATTTAAAGGTCTAACACATAGGAACCCCTAAAGTTGTTTAATTTTTCTCCTTGTCCCCTCAATTATACGAAATAATTAATTACCCCCTAATGTGGATTAAAACTTAATTGATTACCCCTTTGTTGCTGAATCGGAAAGAGGGAAACAAATGGGGAAAGGACGAAAAATTACGATTCAGCAACAAAGGGATATTTAATTACGTTTTAATCCACATAATTATCCCCCCGTATAATTGAGGGGGCAAGGAGGAAAAATTAAACAACTTTAGGGGTACCCATGTATTAGGACCGAATTTATAAGAACGACTTAAATATGTTTCTAATGCCTTGCATATTACCCTTGTTAATTATTTGTAAAATTATTTTAACTAACAAACACTTACAGGAAATTACACTCCCTCTCATTTTTTTCTATTTTGATTTCAAATATGCGACATAAAATATAATAATATCTAACATAAAATACTATTATTTTTAATTTCAATAATAACACAATATTTATACATATTTTTTTTATTTTCTCTCTTCTTTGTTCTTTCTCTCCTTTTTTCCTCTCTCTTCTTCTTGTATCTTCTTTTTCTTCCTCTCTATCGACGACAACATTCGATCTGAAAACAACGCAATCGACGACGGCCTTCGATTTGGAAACGACGCAAACTCCTTGAGCGTTGAACGACGCAATCAACAACGAGCTTCAATCTAGAACCACATGATCTGGAAATGAAGCAATCGAGCCACTCTCTTTCAATTTGGAACCTCTGATCTGCTTCTTCGTCAAAGCCTATTTCATTGAGCCTCTATTGTTCCAATTGGCGACATCGTTTGTGCAAGAAATCTGATCAAGATAGTCAAAGGACTACGTGGAGGCGTTACTGATGGTTCAGAGTTGATTGGTGGTCTTAACAGTTGCTGGCAAAGGGGAAGGGGCTAGAGTTTGTGTCGTCGTCGTTAGCTGATTAGAGTCATCGTCGCTCGAGGTTGGTTGGTGTTGTTGTCTGAGGCCAGTTGTCTCATCTGAGAGGCAACGGTTGTGGTTGAGGCAGATAGGAGGTGGCAGTGGCTAGGGTTAGTTGAAACCCTAGCCGAAATGAACGAAGCTTCTGTTGTTTTATTATTTAGCCCCCAAAAAATTGGATTGTACTCTTAAAAAAATAACTCGTACTCATTATGTAAGCATTTATTTGCGGATGTACTCGTAATTTTACTGAATAATAAAGAAAATATTAAGTTGTACTTATTTTGTTCCCATTCTGTATTCGCTTTGTTCTCATTTTGTGCTCATTTTTTGTAAGCATTTGTTGGAGTAAGCATTTATTTGTGAATGTACTCATAATTTCACGGAATAATAAAGAAAGTATTAAGTTGTTCTCATTTTGTTTCCCTTCTATACTCGTTTTGTTCCTTATTTGTACTTATTTTTTGTAAGCATTCGTTGGTGTAATCAACAAGTCTCAATTTGGGGTATGCTCATTTTGTACTCGTTTTATTCTCGTTTTGTTATCATTTGTATTAGTTTTTTAATTTTTTTTGACATATACTCATTTTTGTTAGTGTATGTTCTCTATTTGTTCTAATTTTGTTGTTTGCACTAATTTGTATTCATGTTGTACTAATTTTCATAGCTAAAAAATTATAGTCAACACGTGATCAAATTGTATTATTTTTGAATATTTTATTTTGTATTGCTATTTTTGGTATGCTTTTTGACATGTAGTGGTATTTTTTTGTTTGTTGCCTATTTGTGTGCTTCTTCCAAACACTTACATAGTATTTGGTATAAATGACTTTATTAAAATTTTAAGGAATTTATTTGCAAATCCAAATTTTTGTTGTTTTATTTGATTTAAAAAAAACTCAAATTTAGTAATTGCAAATGAAATAATTAAAAATAAGGTAAAATTGTTCATTTGCTAATCCAACCTAAATACATGTTATTTGCAAATGAATTCTATGTCGTTTCCCTTTTCAACAATTTTATCCATGTCATTTATTCTTATTGACAAAATTACACTGTCCTCTTCACAACACCCTTAGACGTGTTCTCCCCTCTCTCTCAACCCCTCTTCTTCCTTTATCCCCTCTCTCTCCCTATCCCTCTCTCTCTCTCCCTTTCTCTTTGTCCCTCTCTCCCTCTCTCTATCTCTTACTCTCTCGCTTTCTCTCACTCTTTCCATCCCTCCCTCCCTCCCTCCCTCGCCCCCTCTCCCTCCCTTTCAATTTTAAAATAATGTACAATTTAAAAAAAACTATTTAATTATTTAATATTAAATTCATATTAAATAATTAAATATTTAATCTATATTAAATTATTATTTAAATAATCAAAAAACAGTTATTGTTATAATATTGTTGTCATAATTTTGATTAGTAATATAAATATAAGAGTATTTTAGTCACAATGTATAAATAATTCTAATTTTTAAGTCACATCAAATAAGAAATTCATTTTCAAATTATAGAATTAAAATTATAATATATACTATACCAAACAGTTCATTTCATTTGTAAATTCAATTCCTTGTGGATTTTGTTTATTTTCATTTCATTTACAAATAAAATAAAATCTATATTCATTTCATATCAAACACACCAAGGTCTTAGTAATTATTTTTTTTAATGAGTGTGATTAAAAAAACTGAAGGAATATTATTTAGGGGAAATTACATGGCAAAAAAAAGTTTTAAAAATTATTTCTTTTAAAAAAACAACGATTTCAAGTTTTTTTTATTTACGTTTTTACATCTGGTATATATATATATATATATATATATTCATTTTTTTTTTGTTTGTATATCGTAATTTGATAAAATAATGTCCATACCGTTTTTTTAAATATTTTTATTTGGGGGGTATTAAAGCCCTTTTTTTGTATTTCCAGCACAATGATCTCAACTTTTTCCCATGTAATAGGAAATTATGTTTTTGGGAGTTCAACGTACACTTTTTTTTTTAATGGAACGTACACATATCTTAATTACATATCAGTGAAAGATAATTGAACTCATTTATCATGCTGCACTCCTTTCCTAATAGTGTTTTATCATCTGGTGATCCGCCGATAGTTATATAGGTGCTTATGTTGAAAATATATAAATTTGTGGGTGTATTATTTTAATTATTAATGCATCGAAAGGGGCGGATCCAGGTGCCCGTGAGTGTGGCCGGCCGCCCCCACCAACGGCCATCGGAACCTTATATCCTCCCCTCACCTATGGCCCACCCTAGCATTGACGTCCGCCATCACTTATGCTCCTTCCCGCTCCTCTGCAATTCCACCCCCACCTTAAGAATTTTATGGATCAAGCCATGTGCATCGATAATGAAGGAATCACATACCGGTTAACTAATAAACAGTATAATAAATAGGTTCGACTTATTAATCTCGATTCCAGCGGAAGCCAGCAGCGGAGCAGAACCAGTTATATGTTGGTCTTGCGAGCAAATCACGGTTGAAATGTCAACGAAAATATCAGGTTGTTTCACAGTCTAGATGACACACGTGATCTATACAAGACTCGGGGTCAGGAGGCCGAGCCTCACTCTCTCTCGGTGGAGAGCTCTCTCTCTCTCTCTCGGTTTTGGAGTGTGATGGAGTGAATGAATGAGAGGAAGGAGCAAAACTCCTTATATAAGGCTCAAACGGGCTAACAAACTCATTTCATCCCTAACTCAATTGGACTTGTCAATTGGTCTCGGTTCATAGTCTCGATTCACACCTTAACTAACAGAGTTTGTTTCTCCTAAATTGGGCTTTCCAATTGGTCTCAGTCCACATACTTGGTTCACACCTCGACCAACCGAGTTCGGTTCACCCGTCATGGGTGGATTGCATTTTCCAATATCTCTCACTCGCACATGACGAAACCATAACTCGTCGTGGATCATGATAGAACTAATGCCAATCATGATTAAGATCTCGTGTCATACAGACAAATAGACTGCGCGACCAGCATACGATGAGAGCATAATTGTTATACACCTGTTACGGTTATATAACAACTCATATCTCAATCCTGCTAGAACAAGTCTCTCGTAGAGCAGCTCCTTTCTACCAAAATGTATGCAACAACAGTACAGACTGCTGGAACGTATGTCTTTCTCTAGTTCATAACCACACAATCGCTGCTTTCGTACTACTTGATCTCACTCATAGTTCACACATTATGTGTCATGCTACATAAGAGTCGACTAAGCAAAGTTTTGAGACTAGTGCAAATGCGTCTAGAAACAAACTTTCCCTATTATACTAGACAATCCACATAGCTAAGTTTACTTTTTCAGCTTGACATGCTTGGTCGAATCAATCATGATCATTAACGGCAAGCTAGAGTAGACAAACTTAACTACATGTTTTGAATGTGTTAAGGGTTCTAAGGGTAGGTAGTACCGAAAATCACATGTTCACAGTAGGGTCTCACACTAGAAAAAAGGAGATCGTTTATTAATCTTTTTCATCCCTATGGTTGTGTATATAACACACATGGTATGATCATGTGTTGTGGCATTATTTCCCTCCCTTGGAGGAGCGCATGTTTATACAACATTATAAACACCACACAGAAGTTTCGGTTACGATGCATTTCGCCATCTAACCTTAATCCACACTTGACATGATTACTTCTAGTTTTAAGACAGCATATGGTAAAAGTCTCTCAATTTTAGCATCTGATCATTTAATAATCGGTATAGGAATTCATTCTATGGGGTATGACTCTTTACATAAGACTTTTTCTTGCCATTTTATAATGAATTCACGACTATAAAATGCAAGATAACCTATTGATTATGAACGTGCTCAATATCTCTCTCTACGTTCAAAACCAACCTCATTTTAGTTCTTCCCCCAACAAACTAGGAAAACTAAGGTAAACACCTATGTGAGTGGATTACTTCTCTGTCCAACATGCTTTCACACATAACGCTACAACAAATGTCAACTCTCAATATTTGCATTCGTGTATTGCCAACAATAAACTTATTAAAGATCATTTTTTAAGAGATTATACACTTCGTGTGCCATACGGGTCTTAAGGAACTTATTCCTTGTAGGCTTTTATTAACTGATCTTACGATCTCGTCTCGCATGGATTTACATTCCAAGTTCACTTCTTCAAGTGAAACTTGTACTCAAATTTACTTGACCTTGTACAACCAAGTCCTTTACTAAATGATACTTGATCTCAATTTGCTTAGACTTATAATAGATCTTATTGATCATTAAGCAATTAGGGTCGACTGTCACTAAGACCATCGTAGGTTCTTTATGTGGTTAGTGCTAAGTGGATCATTCCACTTAATAGATAACCTTCTTATTGCACTACAGATTACGAAATTATAATCTCAGTTTCTTTTGCCACACTTATATGTATTTCTCACTATTACGTAGAGTGGTCTTTCAGCCAGGTAAGAACACATAACTAGACATAGACTGCCCTATAGTCCATATCATTATGTGGAGTTGCAACTGTGTTTCATTTTATCGCAACCCCTCATGATAACACAGTGCCTTGCAGCGCCTCTAAATCATTCAAGTATCTCGTTCACTGCTTTCCAACACCATTTTTATGTGTTGAATTTATGTTTGCTAGCTAACTTGACAACTCAGCACACTCTAGACATTTCACACACCTAGACATTTAATACAAGACAAAATCTTGTAATCAACATATGTACTCTATATTACAAAAAAAACATTCACATGACATTCATATGAAGAACGTTCCTTACACATTCTTCTTTTTATATAGTTCGTAGATATCTATAGGTTATGCATTTCTGCAACTTAAATCATTCAAGTACTTTGTTGATACATCTCACTTGAAGAGGAACAACAATCCAATGGAACGATCTCTTAGAGTTGGACTCCAAGGTCAACCCATATCATATATCTCAAAGTTGGACCATGACCAGTCATTGGTTCCATTCGAGTACGCTAGATCGTTTCTATCTACAAGTGTGATATCCACACAATTTAGAATGACAAGATTCACCTTGAAACACATAGTATTATCATAACTTATACGAAGATATCATTCTCTCGAAAAATGTCTAAGGTCATACCTTGGACAATGAAACCATTGGTTCAAACCCCATAGATTTCATTTTCAAATTCTCTATTGAGAATTTGAAAATGAAATCTATGGGGTTTGAAACAATGAAACTATTAGGTTAAACTTTATAGGTTTCTACTCTAAATTCTCTATTGAGAAAATGAGTCTCTAAATCTTTTTATGTAGGTCGAGATATAAACTAGCCTAAATGTCAAAGTCTATTCAATGAAGGTAAATCTCTCAACAAGTTGGACTTTTCAATCTCATTGACTAAATCTTATTTACGCGATTATCAATGTCTTACTCGATTTATCGCTTGTGTATCTACTTACTCCAATAGGTTTTCACCTATTGGGTAGATTAACCCATTATTAAACATAGTTCAATCTATCAAATGTCATCTTTACTTCCATTGCTATTTTTTATTGGGATGAGTGAACCTCTAATATACTCGTAGGTTCATCATTGATTTGTGGGGATACTAAAAGGATCACGATCAAATCATTTATTGAAAAAATTTCGTTGTGAGACTTTACCAAAAAGAATCACGATCGATTCATTTATCGAAGAAATGTTATCGTGAGACTTCGTCCCTTTTAGTTTTATGCATTTTCAAAAAAATATTCCAACTGGGTTCAAGTTCCCTACTCTCACTAGAAAACAAGAATCTTGATGCCCTAAGTGGGTTCAAGATCTCTATAGGAACTCCCACTAGGATCAATATTTTCTACTCTCACTAGAAGTAGGAATCTTGCTACCACTAAAGTTAGGACCAAGAACATCCGCACACACTAGAGGTAAATGATATAAAAGTTGAATCACTCCAAGACTTATCAATGTATCACTTTCAGAGAAAGAGATTAGAATTGCTTGGATTGATCTCTTGAGATTTTAAAACCCAAGCACACATTACCCAAGACGATGCATCCCTTTTGGAGAAAGAGAAAACAATCAGTTAGATCGATCTCTTGATATTTTAAAACCCAAGGCTGTAATTCACACCACATTACCCAACTTTATTTTTTATCATTTTTCCTCACTCTCCTCAAGAATTCTCCCACTCGGATGGAGTGATCCTGAAAGTCTTAGTTCCTGAATCTCAGAGTAATAAAAGATTTCACTTTTCTAATCCCAGTTATGAAATCTATTCCCAAGAAATGCGACTTCTTATAATTCGTTATTCCACAATGATTGTATCATTTTGACACAATAAGGCATCTAAAATATTACGCCTCTTAGTATTTTCAACTAAGGTATCATGTATCTCTTGGTTCCAAGTGGTTTAGGTCTTACACTCGACCAATCCACAACCTATGAGATATATAAGTAACGAACTCAGAGGTCTAGAAATAAACAATTAATGTTTATTTCTCTTTCATCACATAAAACTTTGGACTCATCATGTAGATGTCTCGACCTTAGTCGATCTACAAAGCTTTATTCATTTTCCATCTTGATTTTCAAGAAATAAGAACAATCAAGAATCACAAACTAACTTGACCATTATTACTTATGAAGAATCAAATGAATATGACTGCACATTCCACAATCACATATACTAATGTGATGAAGTAGTAGGCATTAGCCTTGCCCTCTTATTCTTTTGACGTCAAACATCAAAAAAATGGATTAATAACAATGGGAATTTAGCTCAAAATGCCTTTTGAAATGATTTTTTTTCTAGTATTCCCTCTTTGCAATGCTCGCAATTAGACAACTTGAACTTACACAACCTAATACTCCCACTTGAGCTAATCATTATAGTCGATTTTGTCAAAATGGTTGAGTTGCTTGCATTAACTTCACATAATCCTTTATGACCATGTGAAGTAGCAAGAAATAGAAACTAGGTCATTCAGTAGTTAGGTTTTATACCTTAACTAAGAAATCATTTTTATTGCTAAAGTAGTATTCCACTCAATCAAGATCTAACAAATGCCATAATTTTTAGAACACAAATTGAAGGCAAACTTCAATATGATCATGACAGAATCTAATACAAGAAAGGTTTCGGCTTTTGCGCAAAACTAATTCGCACATGCCAAATCCTTAAACTCCCACTTTCGAGTTGTTCCTTGCATACACAACTTGTTCCTTCTTAAAACTAGTTGGTATCTAATAAATTCACGTCATAACTTCATTATGAGGATCCTGAAAGTTGAATTAATCATCTACTAATAACGAAACTCAATAGAGAACATTGAACAAGGTAATTCTTCTCACTTGCGTGAGTTTGAGCAACATACCCTCAAAGGTGCATTATCTTACATATAACGCGTCTTTGATATTTAACATTTCACTTACAAAGTGTTAGCATTGTTTATATTCGTGGATTTCCTCATAATTCTGTCTGGTCTCCACTTCTTAAGGACTAAGGTTCATAAACCTTTTTCCTTGCCTTTGTATTGGAATTTATCCAATAGAACAAGAGGTTATCGAATTCTTCACGATCTCATACTTGAGATAAACGCGGATTAGGTGCAACTTGATTTGCTCCTAACATTTAGGCAAGAAGTGGATAACATCTTTGGACCTTGTCCTTTATCAAATAATGATCAAAATCACTAAGCTCTCTAATCATATAGTTTGTATGCCTTTACTCACATGATTAGAATATTTACAACAAGTATCAGCATAAATGGTCAAAGACCACAAGCTTAGTTAGTGTCATGCCAACTAATTGCTCTTAAAATGCAAATTACAAATATATTGCATCTTGATACTTATAAATTAGCCAAGTGAATACATAATCTTTTTTACCAATAAAAGACAATGATGGACGTAGTGGAATTTTCTAACTTCCACATCTTATAGACATTTCAGTTCAAAATGTATTGAGTGGTATTCTACTTATCTTTGAATTTGGACATAACCAAGTTCAAATAGGCACAAGCTTAGCTCTTAAAATACATACTAGATTTTTCTAATCTAGGATTTAAGATCAATGCACACAAGTAATTCATTGCAATACACATATATTTACCATCCAACCAAAAATTAAACTAGCATAGCCTCTTATTAAGTTTTGAATCGAAATATACACTAGGTATATATTTACCATCTCGGTTTTAACAATTAACTATACTATATTTAATTTTATAGACAGAAAATAATAATTGTTTGGATTCACTTTTAAAGTCCAAATGACTTAGGGGAATCCATGTTGGTCATCTCAATTATTAAGGCGAACTCAATAATCAGACAATATATTCAACATATAAAATATTGCATAAAATTAAGGCAAATTAACACAATAATAAGCCAAAATAATAAATGGAATAATCATCATTTATTAAACCAACATGTAATCCAAACAATCTATCTCAGTGTTAATATACATACATTAACATTGGACAACATTAACACACAAATAATGTTAATATCCCTAAAGAATAATACTACACAAATATACTATTAAACTTATTTCAGCCAATTGGATACACGATGAACCATTATCCAATGTGTAAGAATAAAATTCATAATTGGTCATGCCAACTTATCGAGAATTCTATAATCATACAACCATAAAGTGGATCTCCCACTTCTCATGATATCTTTTTTGCGATCATGGTGATCTTGGACATACCAATTTCAAAACGTTCTTAACTCATTAGAATCTTTAAGTGTGTTTCCTCAACACTCAGGGAATCATGTTTTCATGAAATTCTAATATAGACCAATAGTTTAACCATTACCAGTGATGAGTA
Source organism: Flueggea neowawraea (assembly GCA_948243855.1). Taxonomy (NCBI): domain Eukaryota; kingdom Viridiplantae; phylum Streptophyta; class Magnoliopsida; order Malpighiales; family Phyllanthaceae; genus Flueggea; species Flueggea neowawraea. The sequence goes on along the minus strand of CAODLS011469050.1, from coordinate 1,832 downwards.
TCATAATCTTTTATGAAGTAAGTAAGCATTCATTACCGTTGTACAATTAATGCACAATCAAATCTCTTTTATAACCACCACCGTCCTATCTCTCTTTTGGGAGTCATGCAAATTCTTTCTTAATTTGCACTATGTTCAATGCAACGTAGTTTTACCTCATTTGTATATTTGCAATAAATTACAAATAAAATTGGTATATACATACTAGCGTATTTTCCAAATAATTGAAATCTAATTTCAATTATCTAAATGAGAGCCACATTTGAATGTTTTAAAACTAATAATTTTAAAAACTAATTTTCAAAATAATTCTTGGCAGAAAAATGCAATTTCTGACAATTTTTTAGCATTATTTATATACCAATAAATTAGGAAAAAATAGTTCAAGAACTCACGAAATTGTGAAAAATATACCAAAAATTTTAGAAAAATCCAAATTGTATTTCTGCTAAAAAACATAAGAAAAATGGTGGTCGGAACACATGTCACATGCTGAAATGCGCCATGTGGAGGGAATCACGCGCGTACACCTACCAGCACCTGCATCACACGTGCGGTTGTTGAAATGCAACCACGTGTCGCCGTCATGTGGAGCCAGGTGTCGCACAACCGTAGAGACATGTGTCACTTTCTTAATCGTCCAAGTAGACCGACTTGCAAGCCACGTGTCACGATACCGTGCATGACAACTATGCCATATGTCACCATATCAATGGATACATGTGATGACATGTCGGGCCAGTCATCATGCCATGGTCTTTGACGTGTATGCCTACGTGACACTATTTTCCATGCGTCAGACGTTGATTGGTTACCGACACTCATTTCACATAGCTTTTGACTGACACATGTCGTGTTTCTATTGGTCCACATTTTGGTAAGCTTTTACCGAATTCTCTCAGCCAAGTTTCGCGGTCTGAGTGGTACGAGTGGGAAAATCGAAACGTGCCATGTCACCGTTCTTATCAGATGAACAAATTCATATGGGTATCCTTACTTAGTATTTTTTGATTGAGTTTTAGTCGATTTGACGACCATCATTATAGAGTTTCGGAACGAAATTTTGGCAGTAACGTTTTTTAGATCACTGATCTCAAATCTTTTGTCGGAATTTCAAAACTCCAACTTTCAGATTTCGACTCCGGACGGACTCGAACAAAAAACAACGTTCAAGACAGAAAGTCAAATACTAAAAAATCACAGTAGGCATTCTAGACAGAGACCAATAATATTTTCAAAACATATTCAAAACATAACAAATATGTTCGACTTACTAACCTCGATTCCAGCGGAGCAGGATCAGTTCTATGTTGGTCTTGCGAGCAAACTACGATTGAAATGTCAACGGGAATATCCGACTGTTTTGCAGTCTAGAATGGTGGCCGGAACACGGCTATACCAAAAATTTCAAAAAAATCTAAATTGTATTTCTGCCAAAAAACTTAAGAAAAATGGTGGTTGGAACACGTATCACTTGCCGAAATGGGCCACGTGGAGGGAATCACGCGCGTACAAGCGCCAGCGCGTGCATCACACATGCGGCTACTGAAATGCCTCCACGTGTTGCCGTCGTGTGGAGTCAGGTGTCGCACAACCGTAGAGACACATGTCACTTCCTTAATGGTCCAAGTCTATCGACATGCGCACCACGTGTCACGATACCGTGCATGACACGTGGCAACTATGCCAAGTGTCACGATAGCGTGCATGACACGTGTCAATTATGCCACATGTCACCATATCAATGTATACATGTGATGACGTGTCGAGTCTGTCAGCATGCCATGGTCCTTGACGTGTATGCCTACGTGGCACTATTTGCCATGTGTCAG
>CAODLS011468941.1:0-11748 GCA_948243855.1 Flueggea neowawraea | reverse complement strand
ATGTGTGGCTTGTTCAGACTTGATCGGGGAGGACAAATGACTAAAATTTAATTTCTTAAAATTATTTTCTAGTGAATGAATTAGAAAAATATAAGTTCAATCCCGTTTCTTTTTTCTCTATTTTGGTAATTGAATATTTGTTGGTTGGACAGTGCACAGAATGTTAACGGCAGACAATGGTGGCTGGACTAGTATGGCAGCGGTGGTGGCAATCGTAACGGATGATGCTTGACAATAGTAGGTGGAAGTACGAAAGAGAGAATATGCAGGGAAGAGATAACTAGGAAAGGAAGAAAAAAGGCTTTTTTTTTAATTACTTTTTGAGTAACTGTTTAAAACTAAAAGGCACATTCAAATAGGTCTCACTCATGAAAAACAATAAACCACTCCTCAACTGCCACGTTATCACCAATGTCCATATCAACCGTCCACATCAGTTGTCTAATTCCTTTATTTTTTAAATTAAATAAGTGAAAAAAAAAACCTTCAATTCATAATTAATCGATCATGCACCATCTTCAAACCAGCATAAATTCATCAGCAATACAACACACATCGAGTCTGAAAACAGAACACAAACAGAATTAACATGAGACATAGAAATTTGTGTAGAGAAGAGGTGGAGTTATGCTCTTGCATGGACTAGGGAGGAGAGCAAGAGATTGACAAACAGAATTAACATGAGACACAGAAATTTGTGTGGAGAGTGGAAGAGAAAATCAAGATACAGTAGAGAAGAGGAGATGACAACCAGAAGAGGAGAGCAAGAGGTTGACAGCAGGGGAAGTGGCCAAGAATGGACTAGGGAGGGAGTTGCCAAATGTGATTGAGATGGAGGGGAGAGGTGCAGAAGAATGAAGAGAGGTCGCAAGGCTTGAACAGGTGGTAAAGAGTTAGCAGACTTGTAAAGGAGAGAGGTGGTGAAGAGGTGGTCGTTCGTGTGGAGATAGAGGACTAAGGAAGTGAGAAGGTGGAAAGGAGATCGTTAGTATGTGGAAGGTCATAACATATTTGAGAAACTACTAATTCATTTTAAACATAATGGCCTTGTTCGGTTTAGTGGGATTCAACAGTAGCACAATCGTAGAGTAGATGAATAGTATTGCAGAAAGTTATAGATGTTGGGCTAAAGTTATCGAAGGAGATGTGTAAATACCACTGTGGCTAACATTTCCTCAGATCATCAACATTTACTCCTCTATGTAATCAAGCAGGATCACCAAAGTGTTGCATAATAATTTTGTTGAATAGTTAGTAGATTAAATGTGCAACTGGATAAAACAAACCTGATTTTTTTTTTGCCAGAACTGTTGTAAAACAAGTATTTCACGCCCATTTATCCAAACAAGGCAATTATATGAGCAAACAGTCTAAAAAATAATCAGCCAATGTGTGCATGTCTCATATCGGACAAAAAAAAGACATAAATAACTAAAAAACCAACCTACCAAAATGGCTATAGATGGCTTATGGCAATACAGCAAACAAAGCATAAGTTAAGGAGGACACAACAAAGAAAAAGACAAATCTGAGATATGTCTAGTAGTTATAACTTGGGCCTGCAAAATGTATCTATGTGATTATGCAACATACGAGGAACGAAACTTCAATATAAACTTGTTAAAAATACATTTTGAGATGAAAATTAGAAAACAAGGAAATATTCTTCATTCCAGAGAAAGAACTGTAATGAATTTTTTTTCCTGATCAAAATGAATGTTGGCATTTCATGTATATAGGAACACTAATGGCTAGTAGCTTATTAATATTGGTGTAAACTCTAGCGCTAAGGGATCATGGGCCTGATTCTCAATGGGAGCAAATAAAATGACTTATTAAAAAAAAGGTACATCAGCTCTAGTCCTCAAAACTAATATCATATGAATGAGGACACAAAAAAAAAGTAAAAGAACTAGGCAAAATAAACACGATATATAAAGAACCTTACCCTGCTGACTTGGATCGCCTTAAACTTCAACAAAGTCGCCACCGCACATTGAAAACCTTCAGTAATCCCTGCACTGTTTAAGCAAAATGGGGCAATCGCAAAATGAGAAGCTTATACAAACAATAACCACTAAAAAATTTGAAACCGTATCCATAGACAGCAAATTTGAAACAGTATCCTTAGATACCACATTGCCAGCAAATCTGGGCATTTTTATTCTACCAAGAGTAATTACAATTTGGAAAAGAAAAATGAACAGAAACTAAAAAAATGCGACAGAAGTTCCAAGCTGATAATATTTGTTCACCTTTGATTAATAAAAAAGAACACGTTCAAAACCACGAAAAAGGTACACTTACTAATAGACCAAAAATCTACAATGGAAAGGAGAAGGCTAATAGTAAACATCGTACAAATAGCAATATTTATAAAACTATTAGGAACTAAATTAGTACACAAACAAAAACTATAAAAAAAAGAAAAAAAAGAGAATAAATTGTTCCGTCTTGATGGTGAATCCTTTTACAAGCATGACCCCACAAACTATGCTAGAAAAAACTTATCAAAAAAAACTGCGCTAGAAAAAACTGATCAAAAAACTATGCTAGAAACAATGATAATGAACAGTCGAATAATGTAGCAATCAATCATTTGAAATGGAAAGGGAAGAATATCATTCAACACCCTGCAGGATGAATATCTGGTATGGAAACAGGACGAAGTTGGTCACTGTCAGAAAGCGAATTGCAATTGCTATGGATCCAAGGATATATAGTCCAGTCCCCAGCAACTTGAGTACTATTGAAGTAAAAATCACAGTAAAGAATGCCAAAAAAAAGATAAGTGAAGATTAATAATTGTTAAAAAAAGCAAAAACGAAAATGCATGAGTGAAGATTTATAATTGTAGTATAAAAATTCATTTCCTTGGCTCACAAAACCTGTTTATGATGAAACAAATTTAAGATACAAGAAAAATGACATAAATATCAAACTTGTGACAATTTAGAACCTTTAAACATACGTACCCAAACGTGAAATTTCCAAGGCCAGCCTGCCAAGTCCAGCACCAGGAACTAAACACATAGGAGGGCTCTCAAGCAAAATTCAAAGTTGTGATACATGCTAGGACATGCAATTTTCTTAACAAAAATAAAAAGTAATACTTTTGTACTGGACAAGATAAGATAGACAAAAAAACAAAACATGAGAAGCCAAATTACATACCTATCCTTACAGCGATCAGGAAATAGAGAATCAAGCTCTTCGAGGAAAGGTCTGTAGCACTGATCATGTTCTTGTTGACCCTAGATCAAAGATTTGAAGTAGAAGTAGCAAGAGAACTACCCTGTTAAAACAACCGATAGAAAGTGAAAAAAAAATAGAGCATCATTACCTCTGCCGCCCAATCTCTTACTATATTCCTTATTATACAACGAACCTGTTAAAACAGCCAATATGAAGAAAAAAATGCAAATTAATGAGATTATTAAATCAAATTTTCAAAGTGCGAAGAAACTATCCATGATCAGCATAGTTTTGATTTATAATTAGTTTTCTGCAACAAGATAACCAGTGTAACTTATCAATATCAACCAAAGTACATTTAGCTGAAGTGATGGATCCAACCAATCATGAGATGCTGCCATCTGAAGCACGTGAAATAAGACAAATGCATAACGAAAAAATTTGGCAGTGTAAAAACAGCGGTGTAAGATTACATGCTTCCGCCCAACTGTACATGAAAAGTTGAATGTAATAACTTCTAAAAACTAAATATCACTTTTGTATATTGCACAATAAATTACTAAACAGATGAATCACACAGTAAAAGAACCAATTTGATTCATCAGTAAATCTACATTTGCAATTCTTTCATCCAGAAAAGTTAAAACTTGGCAGTAGTATGAAGAAATATTTCTTTGTGGTCTCTAAATTTATTTCCTCATATTAGGAGAAAAGACACATAAAAATGACATAAGCAGTACAAAAATTGGATACCCCGCAAATGAATATAGAAAACAAAATGCTGGATCTATTATAAAACTGTTCACCAGCAGGAAAACAAAATGTATTCATAAATGCACTTACTCATTATACACAGCAAACAATGTTATAGCATAAACATCTAGAGTCATGGATTGTAAAACAAAGAGAAAAAATCAATTATCTGCTACGAGCTAGCATCATGGATTTGTTTGCCAAATATTGTATCTAGTGTGCAGCATATAGCATTTTTTTCCCTTAAAAATCATATATTGTCTACTTTTTTGTCTATTCAAAAACATCTACTATATGCTATATATGTTATAGTACATAACATATAGCACTTTCTTTTTTTCTTAAAAGTCAAGTTACACTCTCTACTTTTTTGCAGTTGAAAACAATATTGTGTTTTATGCTAATTGCTATGTGCTAATTAGAACTCTTCCCAAGCAAGCCCTATATAAATATAGCTTTAGTATTTCCTTTTCTAATTTCAGATGCAAACATTAATGAGATAAATTAAGAGAGTTACATTGTCGTTGGAGTTGTTCGCATCATTTTGAATGCATTCACAAGTCATTTCCCCATGCCTGTTTGGAGACTATCAGAAGAGGACTTGCAGCAATCTTCAACTTGAACCTCCTGTTGTTATCTACAGAAGTCAAACTTCTAAATGAAAGAGATAGAGTAGGATCAACAAAAAACTGCAAAGTCAACAAGAAGAGGGCAAAAGCTACATGAGAATTTGAAATAAACCTTGCTCCCCATTCTGAAATCTTCATCTAGTTTTGGACAAGATGGGGAAGAGACAACATTTTCCTTTTGGAAATTGTTTGGATCAGGTTCAAGATGCAAATCCTCGCAACAGTCCAAGCATTGGCTCATATCTAAGGGAGGTTCAAATGCCTGCAGAATAATGAACAATCATAATTTTCAATCCCATCACATGTATAACACTATAGAATTAAAAAACATAGAAGGGGAAAAAATGTTATGAAAAGAATATACGACAGGAAAGAAAGAAAAGACAAAGCATTGTAGAGAAAATAACAAATAGGCTACAGCTCACCTGAAGCATGTTAAATATGAAATAAGAATTTGCGAAGATACACCTGGCAAGTAAAAACAAAAATGTTTCAACATCTTTTGACATGTAGCAATAAAATTATTCTTCAAAGCACCAGTACAAGAGTATGAACGTGTATGTTCAAGGCCCCATGGCCAATAAAGCATAATTTGCAGCACACATCTAGCTTTGCTTAGAAGAAAGACCAAAATAGTGATCTTGGCTACTAGTATATCGTGGTTATATAATGGTTACCTATTCATACACTTATATTAACACCTATATATGCTTTTACTATATTGCTTTGATGTATTAATATTGTTATTCCTGTAATTTCATTTAAGGAATTTAATATATTTATAAAATGATTAATCTAGTATCCACCAACAATATACCCATAACTCGCATATGCAAGTAAGAGTACATTTTTGTGAAGTACACGAATACAGATAAAGATATTGTCACATACTGCTTATACCTACTCGCTGCCTTCCTAGAGTCAAGTAGGGTATGTTATTATATCAATTCAAACATTGGCATATATCAATTAGTTTTGACACGTTAATTAAGTTGATCTTCATTTCCACATGAGTAATAGTATGATCTTCAACTAAAACTGAGTGAATAGAGCAAGAAGGAAGATTAGTTCCGTAGTGCTTTAAACTTGAATGGATAGTGGGACAGTAGTTCCTGGAAAAAAAAACAATGAATTTGTAAGATATGTATTAAAATGCCATAGATATGTATAAAATTAAGCTAGCAATTTTATACAATAATTCGTATTCGCAGCGCCTGATTCCATTCCTGACTAGCGGACAGAGAATTCCTCCTGCTCTATGATTAATTGTTCCGTTTAAGGGATTAAGTCTGTGAATTTCCTTTCCTCGTTAGAACTGCCAGAAGGGCAGAGCTCTATGTTCTAACCAAAAGGCACCAAAACCACTTTTTAGCATAAAAACGTAGATAATGCAACATTAATTGTCCGTTCTTAAGGCAACGCATGCACAGGCACAGACTGTCCAAGCTTAGACATATATCATGACTATTGCTCCCATCAACCAAACAAATTCATTTCATACCAAACATGCTGTGCAAAAGAATTTTTTAAAAAAGTTTCAATGCCCATGCACAAAATCTTTCTAACATTTTTTCCCTTGCAGGCATTTCTTTCCTTCCACAAAATGGGCAAATCATTCAGACAAGTTAAAACTGAAACAACCACTTCTGAAGAGAAACAATAATAGTGCTAATTTATCTCTATCCTGCCTCATAAAGACCCAACAGACAAAATTTGAATCTACTAACAATTCCACAAGAAGTAATGTGGAAGCATCTGCAATGGAAGAGGGTGCTAGCAATCTTAATTCAACAATCAACAAGGGCAATAGTAAAGAATCCAGACATTTTGCATGCTTCCAAGTTAAACTTCGAAGAACAGGTACAAAAGCACATATTATAAATCACAGCCAGTTCTTGCACTGTAGCATATACATTGCAGCTAATATAACTGGCATATTTCAAAAGAGAAGAACCAATAGCAGAAACACAATGACTAAATCACAGCGAACTTTTAAATCAACTTATCAGCACCGTAACGTTTAGTGGAAACCAAAACCAAGAAATTAAGTACCTTGTGTGCAGGTGGAAGCTTTCTAAAAGATCTTTCATATCTCTTCACATCCTCTTCTGCAGCATCTGGATAGCTATAACAACAACCAGAAAAATAGTGTTATATAACTTGACTAAAGCTACAGATTTCTCCTTTCAAGAAACTAAAGAATTTTTTTTTTATAAAAAACAGAACCTCGTTCGGAGCAGTGAAGCTTCCTACATACAAATCATGCATCTAGTCACAATCAAAAACTAAATATACCCGAAAGGCTATAAATTCAGTTCATGGTTACAGGTGGCTTGAACTAAACCCAATGCAAAATTACGAATTCTATCAATCCTCCAAATTGTAAACGCAACAGAAACCAAAGGTCCATTACACATTAATAACATGCACTCAGAAACCAAAGGCGTCCACTACACACTAATAATAAGTAGAATCCTAGAATCTATCACACCTAAAACTAAGCACACACAGTTCGAACTCTTAAAGAGAAGAAAATAATAGAAGTGAACATAATTGTTCTATTTCTAACAGATAAACAAGGAATCACAAAGAAAATTTTAAATACGCAAAAGAGAGATCGAGATACTTGAGGTAAGCGCTAATGATGCGGCGGAGAGACTTGAATTCAAGGGCTTCTTCGAGCTTCCTCTGACGATGTCGTTCCTCGTCTTCCTCTTCCATCTTTCGAAACATCGCTCTCAGGGGTTTTAGTGGAATTTACTTTCGGGTGTACTGGAATTAATGGATTTTAACAATGAAAAGAAAAAAATGTTTGTTCGCAGTGTTCCATTCCAGAGGCGATGATGGTATATATACCTGATAAGTTCGTGAGTCGTGACGGGGTTAATAACTTTGGCAAAGAACTTTGGCAAAAAGTTCACTGAAGTAAGGAAAATAATTCTGTTCAGTACACTCACAGAAGTGTGTTTTTTTCAATATGGTCAAAATTGCTGTTTTCTGGATTTAAGTCCGGCCAACTGATGAGTAGGCATTCCATATAAGCTTAAATAAAAAAAAAAAATAGGCTCCATTGACATGCACGTATGGGTAAGACTGCACAAAACTCCACCAAAACCACTAAAATCAAAAGAAAATTATGCAGTTAACCAATATTAGTTTGCAATATCTCTTTCATAGGGTCAGGATATGTTTATTGCAAATTCATTTTCCTTGATTTACGGTGTAACTTTTCTTATTCATAGTTCCACTTTTTTGAATACACAATGTTTGTTTCCGTTATTTTTTCTCTACTTTTTAGGCTAAATGACGTTATTTTATGGTTTGTTTGTTGTTGCTTTGTTATTGAACAGATATACAATAAACCGATACTAAACAAGTTCTAAATAAATCTTTAATGTGTCTTATACAAATATAAAATATGAAGAATTTATATCTATTAAACAAATATACAATGAACTGATACTATACAAGTTCTAAACAAATATTAAACAAGTTATAAAATATGTAAAACTTATATATATTAAACAAATATACAATGAACATTTACTAAACAAATTCTAAACATATATTAAAGAAGTTATAAAATATGTAAAAACTTATATATATTAAACAAATATACAATGAACATGCATTAAACAAGTTCTAAACTAGTCTTAAATAAGCTTAAATCTCTTGCTACTAGAAGTAGTGAGTGAAAAATGTGTATTCAAAGGGAGCTCCTTTTCTCTATCCAAAGCAACATCGCAACCATTTTAAATATTTTAGTTGCAGCTCCAAGTGCTCTATCAGCACCACTCAACTTATTTATCCTCTCTTTCTTTGACTTCTCCAAAGACACTAATTCAACATTCAAACCTTCAAATAAAATCTCAGCATAAATAAAGAAAAAAAAGTAGAAGAAAGAAAGAGATAGAAAGTGAAATGTAATACCTCACCCGTTTTGATAGGATTTCTGCAACATTATGTTTGATTCCATAGTGATTTGTGGTATTCGGAGATAGTTCGTGCACTACTCTAATGAGTGTTGGTGTTTGGTTGGTCTCGGGGATGATGATGTAGATGATTCTAAGTTGGAATTACCTTAGAAGTGGAGTTTTATGCGCGTAGAACAAGCTGAAGGCTTACGCCTTCCTACGCACGTTGATGATGTGCTGAGTTAGAGGATCATTCGGATTGCCCCGTCTACGCGCGAGATGTCAGTTCCACGCACGTTGGAGCTTGTTACGTGCGTTGTATATATGTTACGCACGTTGATCATAGATGTGGGTTTGAGAGTCATGAATCTGGGTTTGAGAGGTGATATGTTCTTGCCGACTACGCACGTTGCATGTTTTCATACACGCGTTAAACCCTTGTTGTGTGCGTTGTAAAACATGTAACTCATCTCAGTGTTTAACGCTAATGGGTTATAAATACCCCCATCTGTCTTTCATTCGGTCATAAATCCTCTCAACCACCGAATTCACTCCTAAATTCATTTATCTCCATCCTCCATCACTCCTCATTGCTTCCTGTCACAACCCAAAATCGGGCCGAGACCAGCGTATGAGGTCAACTGTCTGTGAAAGTCTGACTCAACTCTCACAAGCCTCTATGTATCATAACATACTACCCAAAAGGTTTAGTTATTATTTAAAAATGTTTAACAAAAGCATTTATCATTTAAAACATAAGAAGTAAAATAAATATCATAAATCAAATAACGAATATATCCAAAATATACTATAAGTATAAAATATCAAATAAAAAATACAAATAGCAAACTCGTAACCCTACAGCATCCCGGTGTGGAACTCTAACAATACAAAAGAAGAGCACAGACAAAAGGGCATCACTAACCAAAGACGCCTCACTAGCAGCCAGGATGCGGAAATGTTGCCGAATCCAAAATCTGTGAACCTGAGATATGGAAATCAGCATAGACAGAGAAATAAAAGGGGCCAGGGCCTAATGAGGAATAACACTCCAGACCGCCTCATACGTGCCTCACAAAGATTGTTTTGAAAACGGCTCAAAAATTACCACATGCAATATATATATATATACACGCTAATACGTAGTAGAATTCGAAAATCACTTTCCAAAACGTTCGCAGACAAAGCAACGAACAGGCACAAAAAACGTATTAAATACATTTTCATAGTCAAAACATATATCGCAAATATGCGACCATATCAATATGTGCATACAGCACTAAACATACGTGATGTGGACTCCGCCATTAATCACTAACCATATCATGTGTTGGATCAGAACACATGGCTACCCGCATCCCTGGTAACTGAGATTTCTCAATGCATTAATATACCAAATGCTACTACTACCTCGTAGCACGGGTGCCCTATATTAGAAAACCAAAATCATGTTATACTATTATATAGTATAAATAAAATCATGTGATTAACATCAAATTCGTAAAACGATAAATAATACATATATATCAAACTTCAAAACGTAATATTTATTGATAAACACAATTCATAAAACGATATATAATACATATATATCAAACTTCAAAACGTAATACTTATTAATAAACACATAACTAGTTTATTAATTAGTCAATCATTAGATTAGTCCAATTTCATTTATATGTTCAGCACAACAAAAGTATTAATAGAACTTTTGAGACACGACTTTTGTATCTAAAGCTGTTATTCACTCACCTGAAAATTCAAACGTACACATCAGTCAAGCCCCCACTCATCGATGACTGGTCTCGCTGATAGGAACACGAAGCTGAGCAAACAATTATATATATCAACATATATATAAATGACAAGTCAAAATGCGGTACTGTGGTTGTACCCAAATTCTATGCAATGCAAATGCAAACTCGGACCCTCAAAAGATTCCCAAAAATATATATTGAATGATATTCTATCATTCTTGATCTAAAATTCAAAATCTACGTAAAATTATAGTTTGGTCTCCGACTAATATAAAATTATGTTTTAGTCCCCGAGACTTGACAAATTATAACTTACTCCCTAAAATATTTAAGATTTATTATTTGGTTTTCAAAGTATTTAAAATTTATTTTTAAATCCTCAACTTTGCTAAAATTATAAATTTAGTTTCCATTTCTCAAAAATTACAAATTTATACAGACTTTCCTAAAATTACAAATATTGATTTTTACAAAGTTGACCAAACTTGTAAAATATCAACTTCAGTCTTACAGAATTTGCACATTTTCCGTTTTGGTCCTTCTCCCTTAAAACTGCGCCAAAAGGTCCCTCAAGGCTAAACCCAATTTTTCCTCCATTTCTAGCCGAACCAAAACACCATCCTTATGTCTTCCAACAACACAAGAACATGAAAATCACCCCTACTCTTTCCATAAATCTGATATACATTAAAACAGTGCCAAAAATTGGATTTTCACCAACATACATTAACATATATCAACCCCAATCCATTCTCATGTTTCCTACCCATTAGTTCATCAAAATCTAACCAATAGGAACTCAAAAACACGTCCAGAATTCAAGCCAAATGAAATCCACAGCCATGAAACAAAACCAAATGAAACAGAATCCATATTTGACAAAATGAAGAAAACATGAACTGTGGAGAGAGAGTGTTTTCTTACCTTGTTTCAATGAGGAAGAAGAAAGAGATGGAGAGAAACGTGAAGAGATATCTGAAGAAGAGATGCAGGAGTGTTGTAATGAAGAAAAAATTAAGGAAAACGAATAATTATGGCGGTGGAAAAAATCGTGCAAATATTGAGAAAAATCAGAGTTGGTGAGAGGCATGGGCTCTGTTGTTTTTGTGGCACCAGGTGAAACGGTGACATTTTGGGAGGAATTCAGCACAGCCAACCCCGGACGACACGAGGAACTGCTGGACGACACCTCCACCAGGTCAAAACGACGTGTCGTTCACCTCAAGGAAAAGCCAGCCACACCCAGACGACAACTTCACGCGCAGACGATAGTCTTTCCCTTTTCAAACCACATGTAGCATGCCAATCTGTTCCAAACGACAGGTCACTCTTTCTTCCTTTAATTCCGATTTTATTTTCCATTTTTCATCAATTTCTACTTAATTAATCACTCTAATCACTTCAATAATTTCATAATCACCCAATTAATTTTTAAAACATAATTTTTAATTTTCCAACATTAAAAATTATTTTCTAAATTAAGTAAAAATTAATCAAAAA
>CAODLS011468660.1:0-12307 GCA_948243855.1 Flueggea neowawraea | reverse complement strand
AGAACTGGGGATTGGAAGGCCTTCTACTTATGCAAGCACCTTGAGACTTTTACAGGTAACTGATCATCTGAACTTTAAGCCCCTTCATTATTTTCCATTGTGCAGTCGAACAAGAATATAGATACGTTGTAACAAGTTTTCATAGTTCAAGAGTTGGTAGGCATGTAATATGATTAGAATGCAACAGGTGTGAGACAACTTTTATTCAGGACTGAAAATGATGATCACAAATGCAATGTCATTTATAATGAGTGATATACAAATGAGTCTTAACCTGGTGGGATTTTACATTCCGATGATCTTGTAAGGGAAACAGCCAGAGTTTAAAAGGTGTAGACTGAGAGACTTCATGACATGGAATATAATGAGGAGGTTAAATTAGGTCTTTAAGTAATATTCTTTGGAGACCCAAATTCAAGGTTAAATAGCTCAATGCTTGCCCTTGGGAAATCTAGTAAGGCCAATAATGTTGATCTGTATTTCCTGAAACAAAAGGAAACAAACTATGCGCTAAATGTTTTCTTCTCTCTTCATATCATAATTTCTACCAAATTTTGTCTGCCCCATTGCAATTGTAACATATTGGTCTTATATCGTATTTTGTTTTTGTCTATTGACATGTTATTAATTTTGTTTCATCAGGATAGGAACTATGTGACAGTGAAAAACCGTGTATTGCATCCTGAATTTCGTGGTTGCATGGTATGCTTGGAACCTGTGATTTTTTTTGCTATCTGTTCATTTTATCTTCTCTTCTGATAATTGATGTAAATAAGTTAATTTTGTTTGAAAAAAAAAAGATCACAATAATTCCATGAATGTGACGGGATAAATTCTCTTCTATTTTGTTTTTGGCCGAATAGGACTAATCTAATTTGGAATGCTATGTCAAGAGATATACTGTTGCATGCAAACAGATTGCTGATCTAAATTTGTGGTTTTTGGCCATTACAATATCATGAAGTGGGCATTTTAAAACCTAAACAGCTGAATAAATTCTATACAGCCTGGCATATATGAGATGAAAAAAGGACAAAAAGATAGTGAATCTTAAACATTCTAACATGATGGCAATGTTTTAGGAATCCTAAAAATGAACAGTCTATTAACATAAAAGAAAAATATTCAATAACTTTATGGGAACTTGTCATAACAGTTATGTCATCTGTATGAAGCAGATTCCGCACCTAGTTTGCTCTTGAAGTCCATACTAAATTTTCCATCTCTAGAATGCTTGACAATGAATGAATTATGTTTGAAGTTCATTTTCAAAATTGTGTCTGTGTCCTAATAAGTCTCTTGCACCTATCCAAGAGAGCATACAGAGGAGAATCAGAATCCTGGAATTTTCACTATTATGCTGAAGTTGGTTTCTTAACCACAATTGTCATTTTGTGATATAGGTGTCGGCATTCCTTTCTCACCATTTTACTGAGGTCACAGACTATAGCTTTACTGCTGATATGGAGACAGAGGTGAGATATTTGCTTCCATTCATGTTCCCTATTTGTCTTTCCTGGAAAATATCTACATGCTTTTATTGAGACTGGCATTATGTAAATAAAATGTTGTTAGGCTTGGTTGGTTGGAGGTGAGTAGGGTGGGGTAGTTCAACTTCATGGGAAGTAGGCAAAATAGATTGGTTGGTTCAAAAATAGATCATAATACCTGGGAAAGTTGGACCCTCAACTTTCTGAGCAGCCAAAGAAGTTACCTCCTGAGGAAAACCTAGGATGTTTATTTTAAAAATTTATGCTTCCTTAGAAGTAATTTTTCATGCATGTTTTTATTGTTCTTCCTGGGAATAATTTCCTGGGAAATACGCTTCCTTCCCAGGAACTCTACCTAAATGAACCAAGCAAACCCTTAATCTCTACCCTTTACTTGTATAAAACATTTAATTATGCTTTCAATGATCTTGCTTTATTTTTGTAATCTTCACTTGTTTTTTTGTCTCTATGGTGTTTATAGTCTCTTGTTTTTTCTTATCTCCAGCTAGATAATGTTTCCGCTGGCTTAACCGAGTGGAAAGGCCTTCTCAAGGATTATTGGACAAGATTTAGCTCTTACTGTAACCGTGCTCAAAATGTTCATATTCATCAGGTAAATTCTTTTTCACTGAAGTTCATTGTAAGTTTTCTCTCTTTTATGTTCCTCATCAAATTTATAATTTTCAACTTACACTTTTTCTTTTCTTTTTTTTCTTCAGGTGGAAAAGATGTTGGAGAAAACATTTGGAAATCACTTGTTTGGTTCACTTAATGATAGGACATGCCCTAGGTAAGATGTGCTTTTATTTCTTCACTAGTAGGTGATCTAGCACCCTTAAGAGGATTATGTTTCTTGATTTTTGTCACAAAATCTTACATTGAAGACATTCATTCTTATGGACTCCTAGATCCTAATCTTTGTTTCTTGTTTCAGTTGTATGGAGGGCACTTTGAGCTTCAAAGTGAGTAGGTTTGGTAAAGGCTATTTCATAGGCTGTGATCAACACCCAAAGTGCAAGTGAGTATGAAATGAATGATACTAACTTGATATGCATCATTGTTTTCCTTTATGCAACTATGTATAAAGATTTACATTCATATTTTAACAGAAAAACTAGATACAATTTGGTTTGGTCTGCCTTTATATTTGAAGTAATATTAAGCTAAAAATGACTCTAAATTGTTTGTGAATTTTGTTTGCAAGATTTGATTTAAGAAAATCCTACAGTTGAATGGTTGGATACCAACCTAATCGTACCTAGTTTCACTTCAATAGATATAAGATTGGATAACGGGGAAAAGTGACTAATAAAATGAAGGGTGTGGTCTTAATTACTGCCATAGATAACATTAAAAGGTGCCTGCTACAATAGAAGTACATCAGATAAAAAAGCTACAAAACTTTCACAATGCCTCTTGAAGGCTATTAATGCCTTCACTAGAGGAAGTGCAGGGAACAAAGGCAAATAGATTTAATGTTTTTTGGTTCGGCAATTTCTGATTTTTTGCAGGATAAAGACTAGATTGTCCATCTTCTTGTGTTCATTGCATTTTCTGCTGTGTAGTTTCTTTTCTGACATATCATTTTCTATTGCACGAAATAGTTGAGTTATTAAATCTTGTGCAGGTACATTGCTAAAACGTTATATGGTGATGAAGAAGATGATGAAGAAACTCCCGAAAACAACGCGAAAGCAGAAGAACCTAAATTTCTAGGTCTTCACCCAGTTTCTGGTGAAAAGGTTTGCTCTACATCTACTATTGTGTTAATGGGCTTGAGGGCTTGAATTATCTCTGAGCATGTTGCTACATTTGATTTGACAACAAGTTGTTCTTCCTTTCAGATTCTTTTGAAGAATGGTCCTTTTGGATTTTATGTGCAGCTTGGAGAAGACAGGAATGGTTATTCACCTAAAAGAGCCTCTCTTTCCCATGTATGTGAATTTTTTGCTTCAATAGTGATATTGCTGGCTTAAGACATGTAGTCTTTAGCATCAATACTTGTTCAAAGTTTGTGCTCATATCAGTGTCACACATATGCTCTTTCTCGTTAACCTGCTGTCTTTGTTTGTTATAGTTGTGGAATCTTGTCGATGTTTTTAATTTGAATTAATGGACAATATTTTGGACTGGATGACATTGTTCTTTTCAGGTAAAGGATGTGAAAACTATTAGTATTGAAGATGCTGTTGAGTTGCTCCAATATCCCGTTACATTGGTAAATTGGTCAATCATTCTACAAATTTATGTTTGTTTTAAAGAATTTTGTACCCTCAAAATAAATCTTTAACCTTTCAGGGTAATCACCCGAAAGATGGGCAGCCTGTGATATTAAGACTTGGAAAAGCTGGGTTTGTTGTAAAACATCGGCGTTCATCTGCTCCAGTTCCAAAGGTATGTTCTATGCTTTTTCAGCTCTGTGTTTCCTTGATACTGATAAGAATGTAGCTAGGCATTCTGTCTGGTCATGACAAATAATTGGAGGTAATGAAAGGAGAAGATGAAAGCATTGCCCGGGTTGAATCATGAATGTGTTTCTACATTTATGAGGATTGACCTGGGATTATGACAACTAATAAATGAGAATTTGGTATCATATTATGAATTGGCCAGTGAGGGAAGTCTGGAGATGTTTCTTTTTAGATTTCATAAAAACATCGACAATTTAGTTAAACATGGTTCAACTCAACCTTCTAGATCAAAAACAAGTTTCTTTCTAATGCATCAGCCATGACCCTATCCTGTTCACTTTCCCCTCATTTTCTTTGGTGGGAAAAATAATCTGTTTGATTATTTTGCGTGAATTTAACCTTCAGAGATTGACTTGTGACCAATCTACGTGTGCAGAATACTAAGCGAGAGGACATCACCCTGGAGAAAGCATTGAAGTATTTGTCGGGTAATAATGTAAAAAAGATTGGCCGACCAAAGGGCATTGCGAAGCTTGAAGCCTACAAGGCCATTTAGCCCGACCGAATGGTAAATACATCCTAATTTTCATTTCTTTTTGCTGAGCTTAACTTGTATGATTGTATTTGAAAATCTGTTCAGTAGGAAGCGGGTGACATTTTCTGCGTTAGCACTAGATGGTGCACTTGTGTTCCCTCGAGTAATATATTACTGCAGCAAATCATATATATTACTGCAGCAAATCATATAAATCAATTTGTTATGCATTCATAGATTGACTTATTATTTTGATATGCTCAGAATACTGTCTGTAATTAGGCTGGAAGCAGCATTGAAGATGTTGTCAAGGGATGCTACACGAAAAGGCGGTAGACATTGCGCAAAACAAAGTTACAGCATTCAAGGCCATGTACCATGAGTAGATAACTGCATTTCTCATTCATTTCCGTTGAACGGCTCACATCTGACAATTGAGACTTACAGGATACAGCAATATGAGCTACCGGATTTAGCAATGACGAGGGTGGAATTGCTGCGTGGTTCAGAAACTCTTTAGGGCAGCGAGTTGGAGAACAATTTTCTTACAGCTTCTCTCTGTATTTTTTTTTCTTACAGCAGCATTTTTTTCACAGAAGGCAGAGAATAATATTTTGTAAAGTATTATTTGATTATAATTTATCAGAGAAATGATATGTTTTATAATTATTTTAGTGGCAAAAGAGATGTAGAAGTGTAGTTATATATAAAAAGGATGTTTTTGTTTTGGTTGGGGTTAATTATACCAATGGTCACAAAAGGTTACGTATTGCTTACGTTTAGTCACAAAGGAAAAAAATGCTACAAAATGATCACTATTGTTTTTTTTGCTTCAAGGTCACTTTGGCCCAAAAACTTGACAGACGGGGCAAACTGGATACAGGCGGGTCGTCAGATCGGTCAGTTAGTGGTCACTATTTTTTTTTACTTCAAGAAGGTTACTTTGTCTAGAAAACTTGACAAATTAGACAGGTTGGATACAGGCGGGTCGCCAGATAGATCAATCAGGTCGGATCAGATCTTTCATTAATTGTTACGTCGACAAAAAACATGTCCATGGGAATAGAGGTGACACTTTTACGTGGCATTTTATGTCCAGTCTGTCGAATTTTCGGGTCAAAGCAACCTTCTTGAAGTAAAAAGAAAACAATAGTGACCACTGTGTAATATTTTTTTCTTTTGTGATCAAATTTGAACAAAGTGAAAACTTTTGTGACCATTGGTATAATTAATCTTTTTGGTTGTTGAAAACTTTATTTAAATGTTATGATAAAATACTGTTTATACATAAATCTTCTTTAAGAAATAGCTCTTGGGAATAGTATATTGAGAGTGGTTGATAACAGATTTTAGTAAATTAACTTTTTTTTATGCTTATAATTTGCTAAATATACAATATGTTAAATTAATATATATAAAAAAAATTACCACCATATTGGTTTCTTAAACTTGCTAACATAATTTCAGGTTTGTAATACAATACAAATTTTTTAGTTACGTTTAAAAAACAAAAATAATTTTAATTTCGATGGTTATAAATTTATTTAATTTTTCAATAAATTAATTAAAAATAATCATTTCAGAGTAATTTAAACTCGTAGAAAGTAAGAAAAATTGACCCTAGGTAGTTGCTACTTCTACTTCATTTCGAGAAAAAAAAAAGGCAAATGAAAACAACTTTATCAATTTCTCATTCTAACTGAACTGGAGTTGGAGCTGACGCTGTTGAGACAGAGACATAGAGACGAGGACTCTCTCACTGGTCCAATTCTATCGGTTATTACTCCCATGAGGACTCCTCATTGAAGACTTTAAATTATAACAATTAGATTGAGAAGAGTAAATTTCAACCATTGAATATTATATTGATAGTAGCACAATTATTGAGCACATCAAATTTCAAATTAAGTAATTATTCTACAAATAATTTTTTTGGTTTGGTCATTAATATGGTTTGGTAAAATAAATGAATGACAACAACTAATATTCAGTTTCTGAACATAAAGGGACGTTCCATGACCTTGGTCTCACCATTTCTCTCTTCTCTTCTCAATTATTCTCATTTGGAGAAGACATCAGATTATTTTAATAAACCACATATTAATTCTAAAGAAAAAGATGAAGATGAAGGGAGCTCATTAATGTTGATATAAGGAAGTTTGAAGTTTTCGGAAAAAAGACTAAATTAAAGGTATGTGTTGAAGTTACTTAATATGGTCAAGTATTACTTAATTTGATATTCAGTTACTTAATTTATCTTATGGTTACGTAATTTGCCTAAATTAAGTAACTTTGGGAGTTACTTAATTGTATCGTAAGTTACTTAATTTCAGTTTCTAGAAGGTTACTTAATTTGTAGATGGGTTACTTAATTAACATTAATTAACTAACCTGATTTATAATTAAATAACCAGTTACTTAATATGGTCCGATGTTACATAATCTGAAATTCAGTTACTTAATTTATGTTATGGTTACGTAATTTGCTTAAATTAAGTAACTTAGGGAGTTACTTAATTTTACCGTAAGTTACTTAATTTCATGGATTGTTACTCAATTTCAGTTTCTAGAATGTTACTTAATTTGCGGAGAGGTTACTTAATTAACATCAATTAAGTAACCCGATTTATAATTAAGTAACTAGTTACTTAATATGAGATTCAGTTACTTAATTTGTGTTATGCTTATGTAATTTGCATAAATTAACTTAGGGAGTTACTTAATTTTCCCGTAAATTACTTTATTTCATGGATAGTTACTTAATTTCAGTTTCTAGAAAGTTACTTAATTTGTGGAGGGGTTACTTAATTAACATCAATTAAGTAACCCGATTTATAATTAAGTAACTAGTTACTTAATATGACCAGATGTTACTTAATTTGAGATTTAGTTACTTAATTTGTGTTATGGTTACGCAATTTGCATAAATTAACTTAGGGAGTTACTTAATTTTACCGTAAGTTACTTAATTTCATGGATAGTTACTTAATTTCAATTTCTAGAATGTTACTTAATTTGTGGAGGGGTTGCTTAATTAACATCAATTAAGTAACATGATTTATAATTAAGTAACCAGTTACTTAATTTGTGTTATGATTACTTAATTTGCATAAATTAAGTAACTTAGGGAGTTACTTAATTTTATCGTAAGTTACTTAATTTTATAGATAGTTACTTAATTTCAGTTTTTAGAAAGTTACTTAATTTGTGGAGGAGTTAATTAACTTCAATTAAGTAACCTGATTTATAATTAAGTAATTAGTTACTTAATATGACCAAGTGTTACTTAATTTGAGATTCAGTTAATTTGTATTATGGTTACTTAATTTGCATAAATTAAGTAACTTAGAGAGTTACTTAATTTTACTGTAAGTTACTTAATTTCATGGATAGTTACTTAATTTCAGTTTCTAGAAGGTTACTTAATTTGTTGAGGAGTTACTTAATTAACTTCAATTAAGTAACCCGATTTATAATTAAGTAACCAGTTACTTAATATGGTCAGGTGTTACTTAATTTGAGATTCGGTTACTTAATTTGTGTTATGGTTATGTAATTTGCATAAATTAAGTAACTTAGGGAGTCACTTAATTTTACCGTAAGTTATTTAATTTCATGGATAATTACTTAATTTTAGTTTATAGAAGGTTACTTAATTTGTGGAGGAGTTACTTAATTACCTTCAATTAAGTAACCTGACTTATAATAAAGTAACCGGTTACTTAATATGATTATGTTTTACTTAATTTGAGATTTAATTACTTAATTTGTATTATAGTTACTTAATTTAAGATTCAGATACTTAATTTTATTAGTGGTTACTTTAAGTTATTTGTTTGCTTGATGGCGTAGGCATTGATTTATTTTATCGAAGTATCATTATTAATATATTAATGATATATTATTTTTTGAAATTTATGCAGCAAATATAAGATTTGCATTATGGCAAATTTAAAGGGTAAATGCTTAGTAGATTATTATGACACAACTGAGTGTAGCGAGGATGACGATGAAAGAGAATACACCCATGTAGAGCAGGACATCAGTGATGATGATGGTGATAACAATTCTTACAATGCAAATTATTTAGGCAATATGGAGGGTGGCAATGAGAATGAGGTGATCGAGAGTAATTTAAAAGGAGATTATCCAAAACTCAGGTATGAAGAGATAATGAGAAGGGAATTTGTGACATTAGAGGATGCAAAGTCTTTCTACATGTCATATGCAAGGCAAGTTGGGTTTGGAATTTGACGGTTCTCTTTGAAAAAAATGGCCACCAGTGTGCC
This sequence comes from Flueggea neowawraea, assembly GCA_948243855.1. Lineage (NCBI taxonomy): Eukaryota > Viridiplantae > Streptophyta > Magnoliopsida > Malpighiales > Phyllanthaceae > Flueggea > Flueggea neowawraea. The sequence goes on along the minus strand of CAODLS011468660.1, from coordinate 3,582 downwards.
TCGTCTCAGAACATGGGTATGTCAAAGGGAGGATAGGAGAAATGAAGAATGGGTCAATCTCCCTGGTCGAAAGAGAAAACCGAGGGTTGATTTTAGAAAAGATTGTCCAACAAAATTTCAGGTTAATTTCAACCGAAAGACAAATGTGTAGGTTGTAAATAGATTTGTTATGAAGTATAGCCACGAATTAGTGAAGACCGATCATATGCATTTTCCAACGTCGTATAGAAAAATGGATGATGCTTCGAAAGCAGAGACAATGCATTAAGGAGCGCTGAAGTGGACATAAGGCATATTATTGATCTAATGACAATGAAATCTGGAGGGTTTGATAGAACGTGTTTCATTACTAGAGATATGTATAACCATATACAAGCGGGAAATGGTTTGGAATCTTCCAATGGTGACATTACAGGTGTTTTGGGATATTTTTATATCAAGAAAGAAAATGACCCGAATTTTATTTTGACAAGACTGTTAATAATGATAAACGTATGGAAAACCTTTTTTTTAGACAGACTATATGAGCCGTTATAATTATGTATGCTTTAGAAATGTCGTTGCTTTCGACTCAACCTTTAAAAAGAATCGATAACATTGGTGCTAATGATTGGTATAAATCATTACAGACAAACCATTATCTTCGGATGTGGAATTTTAGCATGTGAGACCGGTGAGAACTATTATTGACTTTTAAGCGAAATGCATAGGGAGGAGAAAACCAGCATCAGTAGTGGTAGATGGGGATTTAAGTATGAATTCAGCCATTAGAGTGGTTCCCCTGATGCTACTCATCGATTTTGTTCTTTCCATTTAAAAAAAAATGCAACCGTCATGTCAAAGATCTAAAGTTTTCGGATGACTTCACAAGATTAATGTTTCGAAGAATCGATGTGGAACACTTTCACAATGAGTGGGAGCAGTTAATAATGTCATACAACTTGACTGACAATCAGTGGGTGGCGGATTTGTGGGAATCTAGAGCCATGTGGGCCGAGGCATATTTGATGTACAGAGCACAACGTCGACGGAAAAGAGTCGCACGACGGAGATGAAGACACGCCGAGAGGACAACGTCGATGGACAAGAGTAGCACGAAGGAGATGAAGACACGCCGACACGAGGAGCCTAGGACGGACTGAGAGAGAGACGATTTCTTTTGTGTGCCGTCGACTGAGAGGGCAAATGAGCAGCGTAGGGTTTTCAAATTGGGAAAGTAGCAAGCGTGCAGTGTAGAAAGAACTGTTCTTGGCCCGAAAATTTTTCCCTGCTCCCAAATTCTATTCTAGTCATTAATAAATTGAATGGCTGTGATTATTTTCAGCTCATCTAAGGGCTCTTAAAAAGAGTCCTAAGAGTCCTTACCAGCCAATTCTATCGATCAGCTCATCAGGTTTCCTTCAATTCCACTTTACCCTTTGAATTCGTCCTCAATTTTTGATTTTCCTTTCAGTTTTTCCTATAGCTACAGAATCGATAATCGAATCAAATAATTTTCTCGGTAATTGAAACGGAGAGAGATTTATATTCAAGATAGGATTTTGATTTGTTGGTTGTCGTTTGTTGTTGCTGATGGTGCAATTGAAAGGTATTTTGTTGACATGCAACAGGGCAGACATTAGAAACATCGACAAGAGCAAGCGGTAATGCAACAAGCTCTCCTTCAACAGCACCCCATGTACCATCCCGGCGTTATCGCTGCTGCCATGTCCCAGGTTTTTCCCTCTCCTTAATGGATTTTCATATGAAAGCTTGTTTGTGCTGGTTGTCCGATAATTGTAGGGTTGTCGGATTTGTAAATGTTTGTCAGCCATTTTTTATTTGGAATTCCAGTAAAAAATGCTTGATGTTGAGTGCTAATTACAGGAGGGACAAAATTTAAATGCACGAGCCTTTTGAATTGTTATGTGATTTTATTGTTTGGATTTTTTGTTGTAAATTTGAATTGCATTTTGGCGAGAGGATGTCTTGCAAAACAATCTGTATGTCAGTTTAGTTCTTTTTGCTGTGCTTATTTATTTTTACCTAGTTTTTAGTCCATAGCTGGCGAAGAATAACAAACTTGTGAGTTTATCATGTATGAATGCTAATTGTCACTTATATTGGGGGCGGAATTGCCTATTGTACTGTGACCTTTAGCTGTTAAATCTCTCTTTTTCTCTTTTGTTTTGCTTTCTCTTATCCTGTCTTCTCTCTCTCTTTATTATGTGTGTATGCATAGTCTACTGTTGTTTCTAGGTTTAGAGTTTGCTTCTATTGAAATGATGAAAAATGGATTGTTGTCTTTTCATTTGTTACTGGGAAATGGATTTAATTTTTTGGTTTTCATTTGTACTAGACCTATCTGCTCATTTGTGTATATATTTCAGTTCTATTTGTATAACTTTACTCATTTTTAATCATTTTTGTTTTGCTTTCATTTTGTAGATGGAGCCAATGCCTAGTGGGAATCTGCCTCCTGGATTTGATTCATCTGCATGCTGCAGTGTGTAAGATAATTTATCCTTGCCTTATTGTTCTAAAACATGTTTAAGTATCTCTGCTAAGTGTTTTCAAAGTCTTTTCCTGAAAGTATTCATATTATGAATCCAATTTTTATAAACTATTTTAACATGTATTACCATATTATGATTTTTGAAAGTTGCCCTCTTGGTTTCCTTTTTTTCTTATTTATCTAATAGCTTGATGACTTTTAGTTATGTAGGAAATATTCATGTAAATGTCACTGAGAAACTCCTTGGTGAAGTTTTCCAGACTGCTGGTCCTCTTGCTGGATGCAAACTCATCAGAAAAGATAAGGTCTGACCAATGCCCAACTCTATTGCCAATTCGTGAATTCTTTTTTTCCATACCAATTCCCTTCAGTAACTGCAATTTACATGAATAATCTGGTTTTCTATTCCCATTAATTGTTCTGTTATTGATGCGTCTTAGTTTGCAAGTTATATTGGGAATGAACTAGCTCTTGTACATTATTGACAAATCCAGTTTGTTTATGACTGTATCTTATCCAACAATTTCATAATATATTCTTTCTCATAATACAGTTACCTGATAGTCTATTTGTTTTGATGTGATTGTAGTCATCTTATGGTTTTGTGGACTATCATGATCGATCCTCTGTAGCCTTAGCAATAATAACACTGCATGGACGGCAACTGTAAGTAGTAATGTCTTTAAAATCATTGTTATGTAGGTGCATGTGTTATCTGTTGATTTAGGCTTTCAGATACGTAGTATGGCTCCATTTATCTGCAACTCAATAACAAGGACCACTGAGTTTATTTTTAATAGATTTTCCATCTATGGTCAGGCACTTAAAGTGAACTGGGCATATGCCAATAGCCAAAGGGAGGATACATCAGGTTTCTTTCTTTTTTTTTTTCTTTTTTCTACGCTAAGATATCTTTTAAGTTGGTCTTTAATCTTCGTTCTTCATATTGAATCTTCTTGGTGATGTTAATGGATTGAATGGCTTCATCAGGGCACTTTCATATATTTGTTGGGGATTTGAGTCCAGAGGTTACTGATGCAACATTATTTGCATGCTTCTCAGTGTATTCTAGTTGCTCGTAAGTTTCT
>CAODLS011468644.1:0-17462 GCA_948243855.1 Flueggea neowawraea | reverse complement strand
GGGTTTTGACTGGTAGTTTTGGAGACGATGGCATTTTTTGCGCACTTAAAAATTATGTAAATGACAAAACACCTGGCCCGAATGGCTTTAATTTTCAGTTCTATAACTGAGCATGGAATTTACTGAAGCAGGATGTTCTCTCTATTTTTTCAACTTGCATCAGCGTTATTTTCTACCTCATGGGCTGAATTACTCTTTTCTTGTTTTGATGCCGAAGATTGTGGGTTCCTCTTGTCTCAAAGATTTTTGACCTTTTAGTCTTCTACACAGAATCTACAAACTGATTAGTGCAAAGGTCTTATCTTTTAGACTGAGGACGGTGTTGCCTTCTGTTCTCTCAGAGACCCAACACGCTTTCATTCAGGGGAAGAGTATACTTGATTGCTCCGTGTTAGCTTCTGAAGTGATTCATCTGGTTTCTATGCCCAGAGAAGAAACATTGCTACTAAAATTGGATTTCCAAAAAGCCTCTGATAGTGTCTCTCGGGAGTATATGGATGTTGTGATGGAGTTTTTGAGGCTCAATGATAAATGGCGACAATGAATATATGTCTGCTTGTCTTTGGCACAGGTGTTAGTTTTGGTTAATGGCAGTCCAACTCGGACTTCTCATATGGAATGGGGAGTTCGCCAAGGAGACCCTTTGTCTTCTTTCCTGGTCGATATTGTAGTTGAAGGCTTAAAGTGACTGATTGATACAGCAGTACAGCTTGGTATTCTTAAGAGGATTGCTATATATTCCGGGGTATTCACAAGAGTTGTCGATCCTGCAATTCGTGGATGACACTCTTTTGTTCATTCCTTTTGACCTTTTCCATGCTTAAAACTCTTCATTGGGTTTTGCGAGTCTTTGAGCTTATTTCAGGCTTAAAAGATTAATTTTAACAAGAGTTTTTTGATTGGCATAGTGGTTGATGGAATGAGGTTGGATAATGCAGCCAGTATTTTGGATTGTAAGGGTGAACATCTTCTTGTAAAATACTTGGGATTACCGCTAGAACGAAGAATCTTGATTGGAACTGGCTGGAATCCTGTGCTTGCTAAGGTCAGATCATGGTTGGCACTTTGGAAGGGCAGTTTACTTACGCTAGCGAGTAAGAAACTCAATATATATATATATATATATATATATAACCTTCTGTTTAAGCTTCCAACCAGATAAAATTAATGTCAAAATATCAACTTATAGTAGGTGAACTTAGATTTATAATCAAATAAGTTATTCTTATAAGTGCAGCAGTTCTTAAGGAAATAATATAGAGAAACCATCCAGATTACTGGAAGATCATTCCTATGTGAATCAAACTACTGCAACAACTACCTCAAAATCTGTTAGCAACAAATCTCGAAGGATAGCTATAGTTGAATTCAAAATTTATTATAGCTTATCTACAAAGCTACCACGAAGTATAGCCTTTTCTTAGAAACAGGCTTAGAAATATTAATGGAGACAGCCAAAACATAAAAATAAACACACATGGACAAGAACTGAACAATATAAATTCCTAGATTATAGGTTTAGACTGGTGTATAAAAGAAAGCAAATATAATTGTTTCTTTTCTTCTATAATTGAAATTTTTATTAAAACAAATTAAACCAGCAAAGTAGTGGCTTAACAAATACAAGATATATTTCAAAAATTAACATATTGTTGATCTCAATTTTGAACTTGGGATAGACTTAAAGCTTAGTACGTGCTCAGTGCGTGCCTAATTAACTGGAAATTAAATTTGCCTACTAGTACAGTTTGGTATCTAGTCTCGTGGGGAAGGATGTGTGATACAAAAGTTAGTGATGGTGGGGTGGTTGACGGTGGCAATGGTGTTGGTGTTTAGGATTTCGGTTTTTTGTTAGGAAAATTATTGTTTACACTTGGTGTAGTGTAGGGTCTCGTTCCTATACCAAATTAATCAAAAACTGTTATTCCACTTTGAGAGTATTTTTTAAATAAAATAACAATTTCTGATTGGTTTGGTATATGAGTGATGCTCTATACCAAATATAAACAAGAATTTTCCTTTCTATTAAGTGGTGTTTTTTTATTGAGCTTAATCCACAAAGTAGTAGATTAAAGTATAATAGGTACTATTCGAAGTGCTTTTCCTGTACTAGAAGTAACACAACAAAAAAGAGCAAAACGTGAAATACAAATTGTTTCAAGTAATTAAACAAAGTGTCCAGACATTTAAATACATCCGCGGGCTAATAAACAAATCGGCTTGGGCTTCCAAGATATGAAGGCGTTGCATATATTTACATTTGACATAACAACCATATCTTTTTTTTTAATGTAATAAAGCAAAATTCTTAAACGCACACATTCACATATTATACGGTTTGAACCTACGCATAAAAATCATATCTATTAAAGTAAAAGTAAATAATATGCGCCAAAGTTCACGTTGGCAATCCACTGTTCAAAGAACTGAAAAGCGGTGTTTGGAGGTACGTAATTGAAAATTAATTTGCTCCAAACTTTTCTTGTGAACTGGCAATGAATGAGAATGTGGTGCCGGTCTCAACACAATCACAAAAAAGCAGCAAATTAATATCATTAGATTGCAGTACATAGCTGTCGAAGAGCCAAAAAAGCTTTAAAGTACTTAACAAACCAAAAAGAAAAAAGAAAGCTTTAAAAGGAAGTTTCCCGTGAAGAACAAGCCAGGTGAAGTGAACAACTGGATAATAATTTGCCACAAACGAATAGTTGTTGTAATATTCCGTACTGTTTTCACTAGAATATTGTAGCATTCTGTGTGATTTTGATTGAGTTGAAATGAGGGAAAACTCGATTTTTTAGTTGAGAACCGTTTGGGTGCAAAGATGTGTGTGTAGTACACGCTGAAGTTCATCAACGTAAGTTGGAAAAGGGATCTATGCACGTTGATCGACGTTGGTGATGATCTGTGTATGTAGTGCACACTGGAGATCATCTATGTGCGCTGGAGAAGGGTTCTACGCACGTTGATCGACATTGTTGATGGATCGTGAACGTGTCTAAGCACGTCTATATGAGTTGGAGGGAGCAGCGTGTGTAGATCATCGTGTGGACTGGAGCCGGGAGTGATTCCAGCACGTCTACTTGCGTAGGGGGAAGTTCTGCTCACATTGAATGTCATTGGATGCGAGCCGTGAATGAGTGGAAGGATCTACGTGCATTGCATGAGGTGGAACGTACGTTGATTCTGGATCTGAGTATGAGGGGTCACCAGATCTACCGTCTACGCACATTGTGGATATACAACGCATGTAAAAGAGAGAACTACGTGCGTGGTAGAGATACTGCGCAAGTAGATGGGTCTGTCTGTGTAGTTTTAAGTGAAACGCTGAATGTCAGTCACGTGGGTCTATAAATACCCTCACCTACTGTTCTTTCGGCCATAACTCACTCCAACCGCCAGACTTCACTCTCAATTAATTCTCTTTGTCTCTCTGAGCTTTTCTTAGCTTCCACTTCAGTTTAAAAGGTAAGAATCACTCCTTAATCCATTCTTTTCCTATTTTGTTCATGAATTGGGCATCTAGGATTTTGGGGTCGAAATGGGTGATTCTTCTGATTCTTGCATTTCTGATGGAAGGGAGTTTAGATAACGTTAGATTATGGATGTTTAAGGGTGGATTCATAAGATTTAGCTCCAGATTTGATGAGTTTCATTATTTGTCCGAAATGGGTTTATTGAACTAGGGTTATGGGATTTTGATGATTTCTGTGTTTGATCTAGAGTTGTTGTTGTTATATATTGATGGATTAGAGTTAGAAATACTTGATTTAATTTTGGGTTTTGACAGTTTTGACGAGTTGAGTATATGGGTCAAGATTATGACGGATTTTCTGAGATTTGCTTAAGAAATAGAGTTTTTTTTTGATGATTTAAGTATGGATTTATGTTATTGGGGTTGAGATTCACCATTATAGGTGTTAGATCTAGTTTGTATCGATTGAATCAAAAGTGGGCTTTTTGTGTAATTTGCCCACGAGGGCCAAAACGTGATTTGGCACATTTGGGTATGGAAATAGGTTTGGGTGTTGAGTTGCATATGCATGTACACAAGTTTTGGTACACCACAATACTAGTGTCTCATTGTTATTGTTTCTAATATGCTATTGTTTTTAATATTGTTGCAGCTTCCTGCCACATTTGTCAGCGGGATCAGCCACTTGACAGTGGTACCGACATTTAGAGCTTGGACATCCAGGTGAGTTCATGGCAGCTTCAGACACATAGGTTGTGTCTCGAAACTGTATATTGTTTTTGATATGCTTGACACATAATTGTAACCTGACTAATATAAGGGTCGGTTAATTAAATAATTGGATTATGTGAATAAATTATTTACTGCTTTATTTTTGGAAATTATTATGTGCATATATTTATATATGTTTTCGATTGTTTTTTATGCTGAGTGTATCTACAGTTTTTGGATAATTTTTTTGGTTGTGAGACACCTTTGTTATGGGCTTCGTAGCCTTTAGTATACCAAGGTATTGTTATTGGCTCAGCTATCGGGATTGATGATAGCCATGTGCCTTGGCCTGACACATGATTTGTTATTGGATCAGTGGCAGAGTCCACGATCATTATTGAGGTGGTTGGTGACACATTTCACGCCACGATTGTTACCGGTCTCATAATATGTATATACTATTTTTTACTATGATACCAGTAGTATCGTTTTTGCTAATGTGCATGTGTTTGCTTTAAGTGTAAACATTTTCAAAACGTTTTCTAAACTGAACTATGCATGTAGGGTGTATACTTATATATATCTTTTGTATACCTACATGTGATAGTTTTATAACGGTTTTCAAACCAGTATTGTGAGGCACGTGTGAGACACATATGAGCCAATCTGGAGTATTGTCCCTTACTGGGTTTAACCCCCTTTATTTTTTATGTTGCTTTTTTTTTTCTATTTTACAGGTTGATTCAACTCGACAACTTTTTAGCATCTTTGCCCAGTGAGACATCAACGTACTTTTGGTTAGTAGTGCCCTCTTAACCGGGCTACGTCTTTGTTTTAGAACTCCCCACCGAAATGTTGTTGGGTTATGAAGTCTGCTGATTTTGAGATTTTGGGGGTATTTAGGTTTTACAAATTTTATTGTTTTGTATTGATTTCACATATACATATATATATTATTTTATTTATATGATTTTCTCATAAATGGTTTTATTAAATGTTAAATAAATGGTTAGTATAATTTCTGTACCATTGAGGCTTGTGCGAGCTGGATCAGGCTTCCACAGACGGTTCGACTTGTACGTTGGTCACGGTCCCGGTTATGGGTCGTGACAAAGGTAGGAGCTTCTGCAACTTTTCTTATTAGGATGCACCATTTTTTATCAATATGCAACTTTGTTTTGTTAAAATTGTAGGAATTTTTAATATTTTTTAGAAATTATTAATTAATTATTAATCACAAAATTATAAATTCTAATAAAAAAATATTGTACATTAATAAGAAAAATTTTAAGAGCTCATACAACCATCCGGTTGTAGAAAATTATTATCCTGAACAACTTGACCCTTGAAAATTTGAAGACTCTTTGATGGTGATAAAAAATCCAAAGAATAAGCCAAAGAGTATTGCCTTGTGAAAGAGTCGACCTTTTACGCAATGGCAGACCTAAAGGGAGGTCTAGCACGGTCCCGTGACCCTCCTATTCCGTGGTATCTTAACATATAATACATATATATGATTTATTTATAATTTATTTGTGGTTTATTTATGATTTATTTATGATTTATTCATGATTTATTTAGGGTTTATTATATGTATTTACAGTATTATATAAGAAATTTACATATTATATATAACATATGGTTTTTACAATTATAAAATGCTGCTTTATTCGTTGTCAGGCACCTGCTTGAATTTTGTTCTGCGTCTGTCACTGCTTTTACACCACACACCAAGGCGGCGTGGTAGTAGGCAAACCATATCTAGAGAAACTGGTGCTAACTTACGAATATACTTGACGTTAATATAGTATAGACGATACTTGTTAAAGAGTTGATCAAATGTCAACAATAAATATTTAAACTCACATTTATGATCTTAATTTTAAAAAGGCATTAATATGCATGCTAATTGTAACTTATCAAAAAAATATGCTTATTATGTAAACTCATCATTTTCCCTTTTATTTACACACGAAAGGTTTAGATTAAATCGAAGAAGAAAAATTCTTCACTTAGATGACACAGGTGCCGAAATGGACGACATTATTAAGCTAATCGTTGATAGAAATAAGGTCGTATCGAGTATCGATCTCAAGCCTATGGAAGATTTACGCGCAAAAACCATTGAAACTTGGGATTTTGGTTCCATCTTTAGTGTTTTTAAAGATCAAGATAACTATCTTTTCTTGGAGACAATTGTTAACTTGGTTATATTAATGAAGATTTTATTTTCTTTTTCTTTTCTTTTTTTGGTGACTTAGTCCCAAGGGTTTACTGATAGGTTGCATTTTAGGTATATTTTATGTTGCATTTTATATGTGTTTTTGTATTATTAATTGTTATTATTCGTGTCTTTTTATGTCTTTATGTTTCTTTGGTGTTTTTAGTGGAATATTGCTGAAACATGAAGAATTTGAGTTGCTTTTGTGCATTTTAGACGAAAACTGCATTTCTGCGTGACTACACTGTAATAGATGCATTGACCGGGTTGACCACTGCACATTGGACCGCGTGTTGGACTTATAGGCCACTTTTTCAGAGCCTCATGGATGTGTTTTATGGTTGCCAACTTAATTTTATTTACTGCTGGAATAATTTTAAGAGAGAGATTGTATATATACTTCTTATTCTATTTTGGTGGCTCTCCCTCTTCATCTACCATTCACGCATAGCTAGGAGCAGCCACTATTCTTCATCTTTTGTGGCTTTATTCTTCTGTCATGTGTAATCAAACATCTTTCTAGTCGAGGTATTTTCGAAATTCAATGCTAATATATTGTGAGACTTTTATTTTTATTGTTATCAAATATTTCAAGTATTTATTTAGTTTATGTGCTTAAGTTTCTTTATTATCGTTTATATTAATTGTATGATGTGGCCAATTGTGTGATTAGATAAATAATATACTGTTATTTAGGATTGATAGTGTGTCACATTAGTCCTAATATAGGTAACAAATAACTTGAATTTATGTGGTTAGACATTGTTCAATGTTATGGAACTAAATAATTTAGTTTAAATGAATCACAATGTTTCCGGTTTCACTGGCTAGAATAGGGGTCTTTTTCATTATTACTCCTCTCATAAATTAAATCTTACAACACATTCCAGGGGCTGTCTAGTGGTTAGGAAAATAGTCTGCAGGGCGTCTCAGGCCTATCGAACAGGTAGAAGAGATTGGTTAATCGAGTGCGTCACCGTTAACTATTACTCTATTTATTCAAATGTTTGATATTTGTCTTTTGTATCTGTGATCAATTGAAAGAATTGAACTGATAAGTATCTTAGCTAGGATTTATTATTATTGATTTCTTCTTGTTTACATTTCAATTATGTTTATTTGAATTTACTGTTTTTTGTTTGTTTTGATATTTAATCTTCATTCTATAGGTTGTCTTGTTTATTTTGTAGCTTTTCTTTCAAATAAACAAATTTTATCAATCTCGGTGGATTCGACTCTGCTCACTGCTATATATAGAATCTTTATTTTTTAGTAGAAATTAATTTGTTGGTTTGACACCCATCATTTACTAAGGACCAAATATAATTGAATCTAGTGATGGCGGCAGAAAACAAAATTATGGAGAGACACAATTTATATATAAATTTCTAATGTTGTTAGTCATGTATAATTCAATTCAGACAAATTCAATTTATTAGGAGATATTTTCTTTATGTACATACAAAAGTTGTTGAACATTTCTTAAAAATGAAATCTGAACGTCCAAGCAACAAAAAACCAAAGAAATATAGAATATCTCAGTATTCCCATTTATCAAATAAAGAGATCTAATTGTCCCAATTCTTAATTAAAGACGCAAACTTTAATTAGAATAGCAATAAATAGGAAACATATATGATAAATAGTTTTGGTAATAATTCTCTTAACGTTGTCACGGGACCCTGCCGAAACCTGCCCCGTTCCGTCCCTGATAAAATCTTGTAGCTGGATTTCCCCTATGTGAGAGATAGACTTACATTTTGTTGAAATCTTCTTGACTTTGCCTAATTTACTATTTGTGAATTGGATGAGTAAATTTTTTTTATCTATAAAAAGATCATTTTGTACAAAGTGTGTTGTAAATAAATTTAATAATTAATGGATTTGTAGTTTATTGATGTTTTAATTAATTCTAAAAAATCATGAATTTGATTCATGATAAAAGCAAAGACAATAATTAATAAAAAAATAATAATAAATTTTATGGTTAACTTTTTGTCAGTGAAATTGCTTTATTTATTTTTATTAAAGTTAACTATCTCTTTTTTCGTACTTTAAAATTAATTTTTCCACATGCCTCCTTCCTGTTGTCTATTTGCAGAGGAAGCAAATATACATTGAATGGCATGACTGCTGCAAGGCAAGGCCTATATATATGACCTTCCACTCTGTTACTTAGTGTGCCTCATTTCTCTAAGTTTCCAATTTTAAGTATTCATGTTCTTTGTTGAGAAATATTGAGTGTGTGAGGTGTTTTTAGTGTGGTGTGAGCTACTGGTTTATCAAGTGAGTTCTATAACGTTGTGTGTAATCGGATATTAAAATTCAGTGCTACCACACTATTGCTTTATTTACGTAGGCTTAAAAACCGATCTACGTAAAATTTATGTCTATATTTTTAGTTCTTATATACTTTGATTATCTCTATTTTAAATCATTATTCAAATTGTTGACGTAATCAGCTCATCCGATCCTTGATAGGAACCATAATTCAACAATGGCGGATAACCAAATCCTTGGCTTCATGTATAGAGGCCTCATCGTTGCCGTCTTTCTCCATGGTGCAATTTCTGGCCATAACGCCCTTGAGCTTAACCGGAACGATTTCCCGCCGGGATTCGTTTTTGGATCAGCATCATCGGCTTACCAAGTAATCGAATAAATATATATATTACTTATCAAAAAAATATTATATATTATTATTGTTCAAGAAATTAATACAACAGTGTTGTTAAAAGTTGGTTTCTTATTATGATAATAACTGTATTATTGTTCATAATATTGCAGGTTGAGGGTGCTGCAAGGGAAGATGGTAAAGGGGTTAGTATGTGGGATGTTTACACTCATACACATGCAGGTAAACTAAATATTTTTTTTAATCCTTTTTTTTTTCGGAAGTTGTTTTTATTAGATATAGACATGATGATCACACTCTCTAATTTTACTGATATAATTAAGAAATTAAAACTTGATAGAATTTTTGTGGATTGGCAGAAAGAATCGCAGATCACAGCAATGGAGATGTGGCCATTGATGAATATCATCGTTACAAGGTAGTTCAGATATTATAAAAGAAAAAACTAGCTCTTTGTTGTTTTGTCCGTACAATAAATTGCATTCCAATTGAATACTTATTTTTTTTTCCATATTCAATCTTGAATTTCAAATATATAGTTTTATTTTTAAATAAGTGGTTATAATTCGCCATTGAAAATATCCGTGTCTTATATTGCTTGTAATGCATGTCACAGGAAGATGTACGCATAAATAAAGAAACAGGCTTTGATGCATACAGATTCTCGATCTCATGGCCTAGAATATTACCCAGTAAGAACATATATCTTCATGTCTTGTTTTAAAAAATAAAAATAAAAAAAGAGAAAATAGGGCTTGAGCTTGATAATTTTTCGTTTAAGTGCCAAGGAAGATCATCATATATGCATTTTTTTTAAATGAACGTAATCATAATTGCATTAATTCAAAATATCATTCGACAATATATCGGACATACTTGTTGGGATGAGATCTGGATTCCAAGGATTCTGATAAACAAGGAGATGATCTCATAAGACTTTAGAGTATGGACTCTAATAAAGAGGCAAATAATCTCGTAACACTTTGGAGTGTGGACTACTTGATTTGCAGATCTCCTAAAGTGAATAATATTTATACCTAAAATTGAGGTAGAAGGAGATTACAGTCCTCAATAATCCTGCCATGAATGGATACTGATGACCATTTGAAGACTTTTTCCTGATATTTTTTCTTCATGATTTAAACTTAAAATCTGACATACAAATTATTGCTTACTTGTTAACTAAACTACTTCTGATAAGTAATACATAAGACTTTGAACCACTTGGTTTATAGATCTCCAAATATGAGCAACTCTGAGACCTAAAATTTAGATTAAAATGAGACGACAATCCTGTGATGATGGCATTATAAATTAATGGATAAATGTAGTTTTGTTAGTGACCATTTTCGGACTATAGCATGGAAGCTTCTTTCGTGATCTCTTAAAAATCCATGCAAGCCTGTAGAATTGGCTTCTTGTATCATACACATATTTTTTGGATAGTTTCATATGTATTTTTATTTGATTTTTTTTTTTTGCTTTACCAATATATGTTTATATTTCTCAGCGGGAAAGCTTAGTGGGGGTGTGAACGAGGAAGGAATTGAATACTACAACAATCTTATCAACCAAATCCTGGCTAACGGTAATGACATATAGCAGTTCTTATTTCTAACCTCTAAAAATAAACTTCTAATTGTTCCAAAATAAAATTTATTTTTGTTAAATTTATGCTGATAACTTATAGTTGAATGTGATAATTAATATATATCTTATTTCACGCTATAATACACGTTTATAGGAACACAACCGTATGTGACAATCTTCCACTGGGACCTGCCAGAAGGTTTGTTAGAGGAATATGGTGGCTTTATGAGTCATCGCATCGTGTGAGTTACTCGGTCAAATACTTAAATTTATTGTCAATATTTCGAAATAACTAATCAAATTAAAATTATGTGGCTTCAAGTTAAGAATTGAAAGCAAAAACTAATCAATTTATTATGCTTAAATCTGAGCAGTCCTGATTTTCGAGCATATGCGGATCTTTGTTTCAAGAAATTTGGGGATAGAGTAAAATATTGGATCACAGTTAATGAACCTGGAACCGTGAGCTTCAATGGCTATACAATTGGGTCCATTGCACCAGGTCGGTGTTCGGGATGGCAAAAGCTGAATTGCACTGGTGGTGATTCGGGAACTGAACCATACGTTGTTACACATAACCAACTTCTTGCTCATGCTGCAGCCGTGAAACTATACAGAGATCATTATCAGGTCAATTTAATTATCATCCTGTAATTATATTTTGGTTGTTAAATATTTGAAACTTAACGCTTTAAACAGACTTTTTAACTATTTAAATATTATTCAATGGACGAAAATGGGAGAATTTTAAATCCCGAGCCCTGCCGTAACAGTGTAATATTCAATTAGTGTCCTGCTAGTATTTGATTTTCATATTTAAGAATTTGTATCAGTAGATATTGAAATCATCTACAATATGTTAGGGGTTTGAGTCCGTGTGATGGGTTTTCTCTATACAACAGTTTGAACCTAATTTTCTAATGGTTAAAATTCTCGGTCCTAACCCAAAGGGGTATGAGTCTACCACCAATCTTTTTTTAAAAAAAAAAAATCATCTACAATAATAAATGATCTCATGGAAATAGATAAAGATCGTAAAGCACAGTACGTCAGAATTCATTCGATATTAATCAAAGTTTTAACTTATCGTATTTCTGATCGAGATTGTAGAAAGAGCAAAAGGGCAGGATTGGGATCACATTAGCGTCAAAGTGGATGGTGCCACTTACTATATCCATAGATGATCATGATGCTCAACAACGAGCCCTTGATTTCGAGCTTGGATGGTACACTAATCTTGCATTTCTCTTAATTTCGTATTAATTTGATAGGCTTTAAAAGTAACAAGAAATGGTAGAAGTAGAATGAAATGTTAGCAATAGTTTAATAGTGTTGGAGTTGTTTTTAATCTTAAAAGATTAAGGATTCGATTCTCATGGAGAATAAATATTAAAAAATTAATGTTCATATAAATGTAAATATCCATATATACTAATATTTTTGTTTTTTGTTCAAAGGTTTATGGATCCAATCACAAATGGTGACTATCCAGTCTCCATGAAGGAATTAGTTAGAAAAAGATTACCCCAATTTACAAAAGAGGAAACGAAGATTCTTAAGGGATCTTTTGATTTTGTGGGTTTAAACTACTATACTGCTAGGTTTGTGGCTAATATGCCAGTCAATGCAAGTTCAAAACCAAGCTACATAACTGATTCTCACGCTAAGCTATTGGGTAAGACAGAATCATTAAACCTCTCCCTAATCATCATATGAGTACCACGTTCATTATGATCTATTTTTTAAAACATTTATGATTATGTTGATGAAATGATTATTCAATCTCGTAATTACAGTTGAGAGTCATGGAGTTCCCATTGGACCACTGGTAATAATCAGAAAACTAAAATTAATAATTCGTTGTTCGTTTGAGCATGTTAATTAATTAAATTAGTCTTTATTAATTACCTTAACCCTAATATTCTTCCCTGGTTTGGACCTGATGTTTTGCAGGCTGGTGGTACTACTTGGCAATATATATATCCCAAAGGATTTTATAACCTCTTGATATACGTGAAAAAACATTACGATAACCCACTCATTTATATTACAGAGAATGGTAATGACTATTTATTCTTTTTTTCGTCACAATCAAATTATTTTTCTACTTTAGCTACATGGTATTTCAAGCTTAAGAAAAATTTTATTCTTATTTTAAATATTGATGTACTAATAAATTGATAGCAAAAATTTGATTACTTACTGCTCTTAAAATATGTTAATCTGTTGATTAGGGGTGAGCCAAAAGAATGATCCTACTTTAACACCCGAGGAATCTCTTGCTGACTACGACAGGATTCTTTTTTATAAGCAACATTTGACTTTCCTTCGAAAAGCAATCCGGTAATAAAATGTTTGCAGTATATTGTGGATTGGTAAATTACAATATACTGAAATTAAAGTTTATAAATGAAAGTTTTCTAACAATCAAATTCTACGTGTTTTTATTTTCAGGGATGGTGTTAATGTAAGGGGATATTTTGCATGGGCATTGTTGGATAATTTTGAATGGGGTGCTGGTTACACATCCCGATTTGGCCTCCATTTTGTTGATTTTAAAAATAATCAAACAAGATATCCAAAATATTCAGCATACTGGTTCAGGAACTTTCTCAAGAAAAAAAATGAAGAACCGAAGATAGCAAATGTCATTTACCGTTTGTCATAAAGTGTCCTGTTTCAGCTTTGTTGCTCACCTTCTGGCTCGAGTAGCAGGTTCAATGTGAGGTCTCTATCTTTAAGGACGTTGTCCTCCTAAATATGTAACTGCTACTTTACAGCAGATTAAATAATGAGTGTATTCTATGCAATGGGTTGTATTGTTCATTTGCTAGCTTGAGCAGGGGTTCAATATGAAGTCTCTATGTTTGGGAACCTTTTCCTCCTGAGTATGTATGTAACTGCCATTTTGGTAGATGGTTTGCAATAATAAAACTGCTTTCCTAGTGATAAATCTACTATTTTATTGTTACATAAATTGAGTCCCACTATTATCATGTTTTTTCTTGTTAGAAAATCATCATACTTATTTGTATAAAAGCCTCGTTCGATAATATGCAATGTGTTAGTATTAATAAATAGTATATTTAGTATGTTTTCATGGTATCAGAGCATTTATTAGAAAATTTCAGATTGAATGAGGAGTCTTTATTAGAATTATGCCCCCATTATGTTGTTGATTAGTTTAAGGCGAATCCCTTCTAAGATTAACAAAACCAAGCAAGAATTTCTACATTAGAAATTCACCCAAGAACATAAAAAAAGAGTTAGTTTGATTTTTTTGAAAGAGGAGAAAACGAAAAAGTAGTTATTTCAAACACAGAAAGTCAAATATATATTGCATTGTTGCAGTTGTATTTAAAACGATATAACTTATAATTAATGGTTGCATCTGTTGGTTAATCAATAAGTTAATTAATATAATTTTGGCGAGCCAAGTGTCCAAAATGTCCATTAGTGGCCTTTAAATATATATTATATTCAAAGGTCAAATATAAGTTTCTCTCGAACTTTCATTATTTAATTTATTTTGTTTAGAGTAAAGCATTCTATTTTATTCTATTTCTTTCATGTGGAATAGTAATCTAACACTACCAATAATCACTAACTATTCCAACAACATTCAGATGGTCTACTAATATTTTTGGTAATTAATATTTTATTAATTAATACTGATTCACAAAGCAGTAGAATAGCTTAAAAACAGGAAAACCCCCTCAAAGAAGAGAAAACTTGTTCGTCTACAAAGAACGAAAGAGAATAGAGTTAACCCAGTAATTCAAAATCAATTACCCAACATTCAAGATTGGCTAATTATAAGAAAGTTAAACTTCACAAACTACCTCCTTCGGCTACCAGAAATCTCACTCATTCTTTGGGATTATGGACTCATAATCATCATGTTGATGGTTCAGTCCCACCCTCAGATTAAACACTAGATAAATGAGTCCAACCCCACTTACAGTGACTGACTAGTACCATAAAGGTCAAATTGTCTTTACCAAGAGTTTCAAGTCTTTTTCTTTCCAGCTAGAACGCTTGCTAATGTCTTGCCACAGTGCATGGTTTCTGAATACAACTGCGGCAATTAAAGACTCAAATTCACTATCTTTCTCGCAAAACAGATGATATACATGTCACCTTTATGCGTCGTGCGAAAAATCTATTTGATCCTCTCTTCAATATCCTTTCTTCGAAAGATGGTCTTGCTTGCTACAAAAATTCGGCCAAAGTTCTTTTTCTATTCAAATAATCCTTTTTCTTCAGAAATAATTCAGGACAATATAATGTTTTTGATGTGTCATGTTTTCATATCATTTAAAAGTATCTTCCTCTTTTAAACCCTTGAAATACCTTTTCAAGTGTAAAATTATGATGGCCTCCAAAGCGGACAATACGCCAGTCCAGTAGGTTTGACGATTGTCGAGAGGCATGTTTCACAATAATTTTGTAACTCCATTGGAATACAAATAATGTCAATAAATTGAGATCTTAAAAATCAAAGGACCATTTTTCGAAAAAAGAAAACAAAGTACCAAATTGTAAATTGTGGCAAACCTCATGGATGAAAAAGTAAACTACTCTTTTTTGGGGGCCTTGTCAGAACGGCAAAGTTTTAGTAGTCAAGAGAGCAATTGATTGGTAGGTATTGAGTCCAAACATTTACGTTCTAATTAACTAAACTTTGACCTCCTTTTCTTAATGTCATTATCACCAACTTGCACTTAATATATAAGAGACATAAACGTGAGTATTTGATTTCCTATTTTTAATAGGCAATAATTCATTATTAATTTGATTATTTAACTGGGTAATAGATGTGGGAAAGCCATCCAAGTTGCATATTTATTTCGGGAAGAACTAACAATGAAACCATATCCAAAAATGGCAAATTACCAGGTCAGTGCTTCCAAGTGCAGAAGCCTCATCGTTGCAGTCTTTCTTCTTAGTGCAGTTTCCGGCCATTACGTCGTTAAGCTTAGCCGGAACAACTTTCCGGCGGATTTCGTTTTTGGATCAGCATCTTCGGCTTATCAAGTAAGCAAGTAAACATCGTTATTGGACAAGAAATTTTTACAAGATGCTTGTTCAAAGTTCGTTAATTGCTTATTATGATCATTGTATTGTAGTACGAGGGTGCTGCCTGGGAGGCAGGAAAAGGGCCTAGTATATGGGATGTTTTCACACATATACACCCAGGTGAAACTAAATACCAGTTTTATTTTTTTAATATAACTGTTATTTAGTTAATATACATTCACACTCATTTGAATTACTGAAATTCAGAAATTGAAACTCTATATTTTTGTGAACTGGCAGAAAAAATAACAGATCACAGCAATGGAGATGTGGCCATTGATTCATATTATCGTTATAAGGTAGTTAGGAAGAGTTTTTTTCTACAATCATATTGATTGTGTTGCAATTATATTAATGAGTTTGTAACTCATCGGTATTATAGTCGATTGTGATAATAAGTGAGTAAAAATTTGATTCCAGCGAGAGAAAGTAAAATGACTTATAAAGAAAATGTGTTATAATAATGTTTGTTTTTCCGATAACAAGTATTATTTTCAATATATGTTGTGTAACTTTACCTTTGTCAGGAAGACGTGAATATAATGAAAGAAACAGGCTTCGATTCATATAGATTCTCGATCTCATGGTCTAGATTGTTGCCTAGTAAGAATCTATATCTTTCTAAGTCTTCATTTTTTTTTCACAGAAAGAAACCTTGAGCTTGACATTTTTTTCTTTTATTATATTTTCAATTTCTACATTTTAGTGTGCTTTAACAATTTACATCTCTATGCAAATGATTCTCAGCGGGAAAGTTAAGTGGAGGTATAAACAAGGAAGGAATTAAACACTACAACAATCTTATCAACGATCTTGTAGCTAATGGTAATGATATATAGGGGTCTCATTTTTAATTATTAAAAAAATAATTCTTTTAATTTATGTTGATAATTTATAGTAAATTATGATAATTAATATCTATCTGCGTGCTGTAACACACATAATTCATAGGAATACAACCTTTTGTGACAATTTTTCACTGGGACCTTCCACAAGGCTTGATAGAGGAATATGGAGGCTTTTTGAGCCCTCAAGTTGTGTAAGTGACTCGGTTAAACACTACTATCTCAAAGCCAACAAATTAAAAACTATATGGCCTCAATTTAAAAAGTAATCAATTAATGACGTTTCAATGTGAGTAGCAATGATTTCCGAGACTATGCGGAGCTTTGCTTTAAGGAATTTGGAGATAGAGTGAAACACTGGATCACAATTGATGAACCTGGGACCATCTGCGAGCTTGGTTATGCAACTGGCTCTTATGCACCGGGGCGGTGTTCGGGATGGCAAAATCTAAATTGCACCGGTGGAGATTCAGGAACTGAACCATATTTAGTTGCACATCACCTACTTCTTGCTCATGCTACAGTTGTAAAGCTATACAGACAAAAATATCAGGTGATTTATCAACAACAAAATATCGAGTTAGTGTGATCTAGCTTCTATTTAACTATCATATTTGGGAGTGTGTTTACCGATAAACACTAAATTTATCATCTCGACCGCTAAATAATCACAGATTAAATTTTTTTAAGGGGGTCAATGTGTTAATTAAAAAGAGTATTTCGAAGTGTGTTTGCCTATTAATGAAGTTTTAACTTAAACTTTCTATTGAGATTGTAGGGAATTCAAGGAGGAAAGATAGGGATCACACTGGGAATAATTTGGATGGTTCCAATTTCTAAAGCCAAGTATGATCAAGATGCTGCACAACGAGCCCTAGATTTCAATTTTGGATGGTAATGATGCTC
>CAODLS011468396.1:0-18910 GCA_948243855.1 Flueggea neowawraea | reverse complement strand
GAACGTTACTCATAGCTCCGTGCGACGTCGCGGAATGGACGTAGAACCGGTTCGGCTGAGTCGACGCTGGAACCGACGCAAACCACCGGTCGAACACAGCGAACTCGTTCGCCAACTCGGTGTAAACAGGCAAACGTTCCGGTTTGAACCCGGACATCACAGTTCTCGACATGTCGGCGCTCATGTTCTCCGCTTGTTGCGCGAACCCGTTCATCGGAGCCGGCTCCGCAGAGGTATCTTCTGACCCGAATATCTGTTCTTGGATCGCTTGGAAGGAGTGGCCGGGGTCGGAGTCGACGAAGATGGCATCGTTGGAGACGAAAACTTTAGGGGACGGAGGGTCGGAAACATTGATCCGATTAAACTCGCGTCCGGTTAAACAATCGACATCGGGTCGGGTTGACTTTAACCAACCAAAAATATGGTCGAAGGAGCGATTCTCCATAACGAGAACAACGACCGTTTTGATCGGCCCATTGATGACGTGGCGTTTTCTGAGACCTTTTTGTAAATTATCCCAGTCCAGGGAGTTGGAGGAAACAATCAGGTATAGGAGAAACAGAAAGGTGACGTGGAACCGCCGGAAAGCCATGCTTGGGAATTCGGAATTGTAAGAGGAGATGAAGAGAGAGAGAGAGAGAGAGAGAGAATAAACTGTTTTTAATATTCGTTGCTTTGAGTTGAGTTGAGTTGAGTTGAGTAATGTTTCAGTGGTTGGAACTTGAAAGAACCAAAGTAGGGAATAAATACGGGTGATTAATTAATAGTTGCATAATTTGTAAGTGTTGACGTGGCAGAGTTGGGTTCAGTAGACTGCAGTTTCTTTTCATTTTTTTTTGCCGAAAAAAAAAAAAGTCGGGCCACCAGTAGGTAGTAAGTGTATTTCTGTTGGGCGTGATCATACAGACGAATAAACCTTCCTGCTACGGAATGTTCTCGATAGACATAACTGACACCGACAGTGGACTCGAGCTCATGTACTAGTGTAGTCATCGTAACACCTCATCAAAGACGAGCAGTAAAAGTCTGATCAACTCAATATTGTGAGAGTGAGTCTGAATGGATTCGAATCCGCAATCTCACGCTGAAAACAACATACCCTCACAACTCGACTATTGCGGTTTCTACCCGATTAGGATTAGATCATTAACGGATAAATAAAACGTAAAGAATTTCAGTTTTGGATTTACGTTAACGGGTGGGTTGTACTTGTTTTTATTTATGGCAAGATTGGAGTTTTGGTTTTGTTTGGTTGATTCTTAGAGCGCAGGAAAGAATTGATGTCGAGGAATTTTCAAATCATAGAAATCTATGGTTGTATTATTAATATTACAAGTCAAAATTAGAAACACGGGGTGTGAATTTGACATGCAAATGAGGCCAATTTCTGACCCACCACCACCGATAGAAATGAAAGGCTAAGCTAAGATTTCAGGTCAAGTTCTAATCAGATGAATACCAAATAAAGCCAACTATCTGTTTTGTTCGTCTCACATAAAGAAATACGTCTCACTCACATGATTAGGCATTTAAATTATATGAAACAAGACAAAAGTGTTACATTTAAATCACTCTCACTACTCTCTGTAAGGACATTGCTTCACACTGTGGTGCTGTCTTTTACTTGCCAAGTGAAGGCTGAGCTTTACAAGCATTTGGACACCTAATAGAATAGAAGATCCAATTCATGGCCGGCCAAATCTTCGAAAAGTCCGTGGAAGAAGGCAACCTTAACTGTTGAATACTACCTACCTAGACTAGAACGATGCCAATGTTCTGTAGGACAACAGCTATTTCAGGATTACGGGTCTGTTTCTCGAAAAATATGGAGGATCACTTCCAAAATGGTTTCCATCAAACTGTGGGTGGATTGCTTACGCCCCATTTGCCTAGTTAGGGGCTCGTTGTTTCCAGCTTTAATCACAAACTAGCACCGCTTAGAAGAGGTTAAGAGACATCTTGAGCTTGTTCTGTCTCCATTTCGGGAGCCGGTGAAAGGCACTTTTGGTCATTGCAAACTTCTCTTCAAACTCTTCGTTGCTTAAGTACGCCTGAAAGGAATCGCAAAGTTGGGTTAGCTGCTCATTCATATGGAATTATTATCAACATTTTATATGAAATGCTATTATGCTAAAATGAGCAGGTTGTCGAGATGATTAATGAAACAGCACCTCTCTTCTGGTTATGTTTATTCCTGGCGCAGGATCGCTTGAATTTACTCTCAGTTGCTCAAATCGATAGGTAATTGAAGTTGTATTAATGTCAGTACTGTCAGCCTCAACTGAACTCCGAGGAGGATCGCTTGTCACTGCCATTGGAGAACCTGAAATGAACAAACACACAAATTGTAATTGAAACAGAATCATAAACGACAGAGCCATTAATATGCAGAACAAATGCAAGCATTTAGCAGAGCTTCAATATGTACACATAATCCACACTTGGATATTATTTAAAACAATATTACGAGTCAATATCAACTTTTCTAAGGAAAAAAAAAGAACAGAAATATAAAAAAAGAAGATACTTTTTTCAGTGTCATTGATTATACGAAGGTCAAGTGTCACTGATTATACGAAGGTCTTCTTATTGCCAATAAATGAGTATTAATTAATTATTTTAATGAGAAAGTGCAATTAATGAACAAAAAAGTGAAGTGAAAAAATACAGATTTTATATTGATTATATTGCATCATGCTACATCAATAGTAAAAGTTTTATCTTACCGGCACTACCATTGGGAGAACCAGTAAATAGCTTCCTAGCAGTAGGAGTTGGACTGGAAAATAGGTGGTTGTTTGAAGAAATAAAACTTGAGCCTGAAGCATTGGATGCAGATGATGGACTATTTCCTCTTCCATTTGAAGTGACAGACCTGCTTCTCAGACCATCTGGGGTACTTCCTTTGGAAGATGATTTCCGCAAATTTCTTGCAGGAACCTGCACAACATGTTTCAAGCAGCATAAATGCACTCATTTTATGCAAAGATAGTAGGTAAAAAAAAATGATTCTCATGAAACCAATGTATGCATTGGTATTTTCCAATAACGTTATTCTGCAGAGTACAAACGTGACATAAATGCACCAGATCATTACATGCACTCGAGCACCGGATCTGTGCAAATCATTGGAATTTCAAAACGACCATGAAAAGACTAACCTAACAGCAAAGTCACTAAAGTGTCCATTTCACACGATGAATCACATTAAATAAAACTACAATATACAGCTGAGAGATGAGAACCAGTCACTCAAATGCACTACATTGTCAATCAATTGAAAGCATATGTCATGCATTCCTTTACTGAAATGGCTCTGAAAACTGAATTCCACTACAGTAGCCAGTAGAAGTTGTGGTCACAAATTTTAACAACAACAAGTGCTTGGCCTCATGAATATACTAGTGCTTCAGAGCTATAATGCTATGCTATGTGATATGAGGCAACCTTCATCCTATACTTCTCACTCAAAAAACGCAAAATATGAGAAACATAAGAAAGGGAGAAAACAAAGCCCCAACCTATGGATGAAGAGAAATACACAAATTAAATATAAAAAAAATGTACTTAGAGAAGTTAAGAACTTTCAAGAGCATACTTACTTCCAAATTTTTCTGGTTTCCTTTCAGAATGGAAAGTTTTCTTTCAAACGAGTTGCCATGCATCTGCAATATCCACAACCACCAAAATCATTGATTAAACTAAGGGCATAGAATTGATTGACAAGTAAATCTAAAGAAAGATATGGAGGCTATTTATGCTATCCTTATCAGAGAAGCAGAGTCGTTACATGCTTCATCTAATTCTTCCTGTAATAGCATCAATGGAGATACAGTACGAAAACAGGAAAAATTGTGTAATTTTTATGCTATCAGGGTGATACGTTTGTTTGACTTACATTTGCTTTGGATGAATCCCATTCAAAGAAACGAGTAAAAAATGGCAGTTCCTGCCCTTCTGTGACAATATAAATAGGAGTTTCTGAGGATAGTTCTTCAGATAAAGGATCTAGAACAAGGAATTTCTGCCAGTTTAAAAGGAAGCACGATAACATTAGAACATATATTACATGTAACACTTATATATTGACTTCCATATGTATATTTTAGATGTGAAGCCTGCTAGAACCCAAAAACCAATCAGAAAATGGATCCATATCCCCATTAACTATATGATATCTTAAAGAACAATGTGACAGGTAAATAATATTGTTTATGTTTTTATATGATGAAATACAACACTAAGTAAACTTGACTTTCATCGTATAGTCAATCTTAACAGAATATGTCATAAATTTCTGGAAACAAATAATTTTACCTTGCCAATATCAAGGGCTTGTTGCTTTGATTTAACATTTGAATGCAGTCCTATCCATACAAATATTTCTTCATGACAGTCGAGTATTAGGACATCTTCAGTAGTTAAATCATCCTGGGCAAAATTGTATATCTCTTTCCCCTGAAAATGTACGACATTGCCAAAAACAGTTATTCCAGGCATAGAATCATTTAATTCACAGCACAAATTTGTATGCAATAGCTTAGAAATCATTTATGATGACTGACGAGAACCTGCTGCCAATTATGAATCCAACTTTTATGCTTTTAGTCTCTCACTTGCAACTAAAATTATCGAGTTTTAAAAACAAAGCCTCACTTTAAATTTAGGCACTCAAAACCATCATGCATGAAAATATATTACAAAAGTGTGCACCAACTGTTAATTGCAAGCATGCCTGTGAAGCCTTCCTCTAATATACCTTCAGATCACCTGAAACTCAATTCCAGCAGACAGCAATAGTTTAGAAGTTTATTGGCAATTATTTTCCTTGCATCTCAAAATCAAGATGCGGAACATCATCAAAAGAAAAGGATAGTTTTCCTACCATCGGTAAATGTGACTAAAAACAAATTTGGGTCTTCAATGTGTCGTCTAATTTCCTTTTCTTTAGGATAGTCTGTTTTACCACCAAGTGCATTCCAGAAAATATCAGTTTCACTCCCTTCCCGTACTGATATTGGCTGCCAAGTTGACTGTAAACAACATCAAGTAAATGAAAATGATTATTAAAAATAAACTTTTTTCTAAATTTCCACCTTTAGGTAGTGAAGAAACTATTTGAATACAACTGTACAAGTAATTTGTAACTACTCTCTTTATATAAGGCACATGTGGCTACTGTCATCATTGACTAAAAATAAATGAGAAAAACCAAGCATACCATGACAGATTCAAGGATGCCCACATTTTTTTTTTCTCAAATAGAGAGCTGGAATCATGCAAACTTATATTTTAAAATCCTAAACCATTTAATAAGATAACCCACATCATGTACAGTAAAATATCCTTTGCTCCTGACCCAAAAAAAAAACACCTTTGCTGAAAACTTAAATGCTGGATTACGATGTAACAAATTTAGTGTAGAATCCAAGTTTCTTAATCAAACATACAAAGTAATAAAATCTTTTGGCACATCACGAGCCAAAAAGAATACAAGTAAAATAAAAAGCAATGTGTTCCTCGATGTTAAACAACAAAACAATGCTAATATCAGATGATAAGGGTGAAATAACTCAAAATTCCAAGAGGATGCAGACCCTATTATCAATGACATTGTCAAAATCCGTCTCTTCATAGATAAGAACATAAAAATGATAGATACGATCAATTTAACATCCAAGTTCAAATGAGAAGAATGCTTACATTGATCAGTTCCAGCATTCTGTCAAGCAGATCATTGTCTACAGAGGAGGAAGAATTTCCGATCCATGTGAAAGTAGACGCTCCACTTCGTAAAATGTAACAATAGGATGAGTTGAGGGAACTTGAAACCTGCACCAGATGGATGATCATAATAAAAAAGCTAAACATATTCCAAACATAAAATTTGATCAATAAATAGGGACCTTCGGAAGTCCACAGTGATGATAAAATTACCATGCATATCAAAATGCTTCAATAAAGAAATATTTTGTTAAATTTCTGCCTTGAATGGTTGAATTGATGGAGCTCAACATGTTATGATTGATTGATAATCATGGCATTAGAGAAGGGATAGTCAATGTATATCTACATACTATATATAAAAGCATGGATGTGGGAATTCAAAAAAGAAAAAGTCCACATTGCCCTTAAAAAAAATTAATTGTCAAGTTAATTTTAAAATTTTGTAATTATAACACTTAAAATATTGAGAATGGGGATAAGCTGTTTTGGACTAATATACCACTTATTTGTTTTTGATAATTACAAATCTATTGACTTTTTAAAATAATCTGTAATAATCTCAACAAAAAATATAAACTAAACAAAAAAGAATAGAACAAATATGCGAGACTTACTTGATCAACTTGTATAACTTGCATGTTCTCTGGACTTGTTCCTTGAACTCGAAAGAGTGCTGTCATGTTATCATCATATGTTTCATCTGGAATACCATTTTTTGCTATGAACTCTTTATAGCGTTTGCTTAACCTCCCTAATGGGAGAAGATAAGAGAAAACTATATCATATATTTAACTACACGTAATAAGCATAAAAACTTGAAATCGGGAAGAAAAGCAAACTGAGCAGATGGAAAACAAAAGCTCATTCAGTAGTTAGTGCAGACCTTAAAAGTAATTACTGTCCGCAAAATCAAGAAAAACAGTACTGGCTCCTTATCCTGCACAATCTGAGCCTGAATCAAGAATACACAAGTCAAACAAGATCCGATCATTTGCTTGAGTGATGATTGAAATGCAGCTTAATTCTTTCTAAATTATGTAAAATTTCTCTGTTTTTACAATATGTTTGTTGCTTCCATTTGAATCAGAGGTGCTAGGACTTCAAGAAAAGGACATATTGCATAAACTATAACTGAAAGTTGATTTGATTTTCTTTACTGTGCTATTTACATCATACATTGCAATGCAATGATTTAAAATTCATCATGCAAGTATAAAGTAGGGCTACCTGAAGTAAAAGTTTTCAAACATTGGTGACCACAACATATGTAATAAGATTAAAAAAGCAAGGCATTGAAGAATAGAAATTAAGAAGAATCCTTGGTTTCTAGGAACATAAGCATGATGTAAATTGTCATGACAAAAAAATGTCGCTTATAAAAGGGAAAGTCTAAGTAACCCAAACAGGTTCTCCCTTGGTTGTGTCTATAATAGCATTCATATGGGAGATGGCATCAACTCTATCTTCCTGCAGGTAGAATAAGATCAAAAACAACAAAACAAACAATATAAGAATTAAATTAAGAGCTCATTAATTGGTCCAGACACATTGAACTGAAAAATTAGAAGAGGTGCAAACTGTTTAAGAGTTCAAGAGTTTCAAAAGATCTGGAGTCGTTTGTCTGGAGCAGTTGGAAAAGCAAACCATATTGATTATATATCATTGTGCATGAGAAAGTATGGTTAAAACCTTTCCTACCCCGTTTCCCCAAACCTAGTAACGTACAGCTGGTAGATACAGCTGCATTCTTTGATTTTTTTTTTGTGACAAGAAACATGGCAATTAATAGAGATCCTAAATTTTTCACCACCTTGTGAAGCATCTCTGATCCCATATAGAAATCAGGTACAGGTACAAACCCATGATTGCCTCGGAATTTAGCTTAGATATATCTTTCTCTATGTTGGAACAAAATCAAAAAACTTCAACAGAATTATTCCCCACATTGTTAAAATAACACACACACATACATATACAAAAAATGTATGGCCAAAGTCTAAGTCATATTGAGAGAGCACAAGAAAGTAGCTTCACGTCAATGTTAAAGTCCCAGTTTATCTCAGTTTCTGCCAAACTTACTGGTATACTTTCACGACCATACCATGCATAGAAAAGATTTTCGTCTTTTCCAGCAGAATATGTGTATTGTACAATGTAACAATCTCCACCGAAAAACTTGGTTTGTTCTGATAGAGGAAGAAGGGTCACCTCGTCACCATCAACCCGCCAAACCTGAATTAAGATGCATCATGCAGATAATCAATGATTTTATCAGTTTGCAATCATAATTCAAAAAGAACTAGATACATTCTAGTAGAAGCTACTTTCAGTTTGCCACGGCAATTTATATAGGCCTCATAGGGCTCTTCATCTGGAATCTCCTTAACTTCGTAACCATGTTGCTTAAATATAGCTGAAAAATGAACAGGTCAAATAAAGCTATTAGCATTAAGTAAACATTCTTTTTGTTATCTTATGCAGAGTTTCTTCAAAAGTTACTAGCAATAAATAACAAACCTGCCACTTTTTCTCGACCTTCCTCGTACAACTTGGTCTCCACTACTTGAGGCCAGTTTTGGAAATGAGATCTGAACATGGTAGTCTCTAGTCCTTCAGTTAGAAAAGTCAAATGGGTTTCATTTGCCTTGCCTTTGCTTCTCAGAAAATCCTGAAAAATGATAGTCCATCATCAAGTTATTAACAGCAGCCTAATGAATACAGATATGCGAACTGGTTTTCTTTAGTTTATACAGCTTTCCATATATGTGAAAACATACTTGATTATTTCATGGTTTCTATTGTATTATTGTGGACTTTCAAAGCTTTAAAAGTCCCATTTTAAGCAGCATGATCATATATTGGCATGCATGCATTATATAGATCAATGGCTATTGGAACCAGCACATCTCTAGCACAGAATAGTCACTTCTCAACAATTTAACAATCTCTATTTCTTGTGAGCATGCCTTGCCGAGGGAAGGAAAGACTGTAAGAGAGAATGAACCAGTTTCTTACTTCGATAGCTGAGATTGATGTTTTCCTTTGTGTCACTGAGGTATTTCTTCCCATCCATGTAAAAATCTCTCCACCACAATCCAGCATATAGCACTTGTTTGTTTCAAGTGTCTCTTTGTTCAATGATTCAACTTCACAGGGACATAGTTTACCCTGCGTTGTTAACCTGATTTTAAGAGGAAAGAATTTAAGTGGACAGAAAACACAAAAGGTACGTGCAGACACAAGATTTAAAAAAAAAAAAAAAGGTGCTAGTCCCAAACTTGGATTCCACACAAAATCTGAATAAACTAAACCTAGCTCAAATGACAGAATTAACATCTGCAGATACTATCTCTACACACTTGCTTTTGGCTGATGAATATACAACATGACTTCAATTTGGCACATCTTAATTAAAAAGAACTGCAACTCACAGACCAAGCAGTATCCATTACATTTTAAACTGATAAAAAATACTCACCAGAATAGTTTTATTGATTGAGTTTCAATTGTTTCTTGTCATTAGAAGGAGAATCCTTTGGAATAGGAGCATAACCACCAAATAAACTCCAGAATTCACCAACATCAGGATCACCAACAAATTTTCCGTCCTCTATGGCGACAGAAAATGAGAAAATACACATCTACGATATACTAATCTTCATCAAGAGGAGAAAAAATGAAGATCTAACCTATAGTTGCCACCTCACAGTTGCCCCCATGCTTATTATCTTTGATGTATTGAACAACTTCCAAAGCTTTAGCTCTTTCCTGCATGCTTGAGTTGCATCCACTAAAGAGGAAAATTTTTGATGCAGAATCAAGTATGAAAACATCATTATGATTCAAGGAGGACCGAGAAAATGGCACCTAAATATTGTGCACACCATTAAAAACAGGCCAAATCTAAACAACCTTAGTGAATACATGTACAGAGAAATATGTATAATATTAAAATGGAACAACCTGCAAACTCCTTCAATACATGACATGAATTCATCACTCGCAGAAGTCCATATATCAAGATCATTACTGAAAACTTAGTCCTAGGTTTATAGCTATAAACTGACAGTTACATATTCATTCCATGAACAAGAATCAAGAAAGCACAAAGTAAGCATTATGCATTCACCTGCCTATATCAACTCTCAAGTTTGATGAATATGATTAATTAAACTTAAAATATAGCCTTACTTCTTTCACAGAAGCAACATGGTCTCCTTTGCAAGTTAACAAGCTGACTTTGTATCCTCCACCCTCTACACGTCCAAGTGTTGAAGAATAAAACCCTTCAATGGGTATTATACAAGGCTTGAAGTATGACAAGAACCTCTCTGTTTCTTGTCCCTGAACTTCCTTATAGTGCACAGCACAAGACCCCAAAGCAAAACCCAGTTCAAGTGCTTTATCTGATGCCAAGGCTGACTCCTCCTGGCATTATAACAAGCGACATTAAAAAAATAAAAGAAAAGAGTTCCTAGACCAGATATAGCAATAGTAGGAAGCGCTCCAAGAGAATCTAAGGCTACAAAGAAACACACAAAAATTCCGATCCATCAGTCTCCCTGGTTGATATCTAAATTGCTCGCTT
Organism: Flueggea neowawraea; assembly: GCA_948243855.1. Lineage (NCBI taxonomy): Eukaryota > Viridiplantae > Streptophyta > Magnoliopsida > Malpighiales > Phyllanthaceae > Flueggea > Flueggea neowawraea. The sequence goes on along the minus strand of CAODLS011468396.1, from coordinate 8,595 downwards.
AAGTTAATACATGTCCCATATTAACAACAATAAACTGTATGTCTCCCGCGAAGTCAGAAACATTGTTAAAATTAGAAAATAAAAATGATGATAGCAACAGAATTTTCAAAAGCAAGTCCATAACCCGAGCCAAGCTCTCTAAGAACATCACTGCAATACCGCCTAACAACATGAACGGCTCTTTGGCACGCTTTTAAGGACACCGTACTGTTATCAAATCTACACTATATTTTTACTCGGTCAAAAAATACTCCTTCATTTCATCTCATTGCTGAATTGCAAACAAAATTAAAGAGAGGACACAAAAAAAAACCTCATTAACGTCTTTTCCCAGCCAGTAATGTATCTCGAACTGAGGAACTCCATTTTTTGGGAAAACTGTCTGTTACAAACAAACAAGCAAACACTTACATAAAATCAAAAGTCAACCAAAAAATTAATCAAAAAAGTTCTAAAAAGAATGCGAAACGAACTCACATTCAAAACGACATAAGCATTTCCGGAGTAAAACTTTCCGTACAAGGATTGAGGTAGCCGAACCAACCGGAGATTCTCAACACACCAGATATCTAATCCGCTGTACACAAACAAAACATCAAGGACTACATAAACTGACCAAAAGAAAAGGCTAAAACGCACCGTATCACTGCACAAAAACACAAAAAAAAATTAAAAAGAAAAAGATGATGAGGATACGGTTTTGCTCCGGCAGCTTCAAAGGCTGGATCAGCGTCTTTAGTGTACAAAGCCATTGCTTCTCATGACAAAACGACGAAAGAAGTGATCGGAGAAACCGAAAGGAGGCGAAGTGTGACGCTGAAATCGAAACGGTCTTTGGTGTTTTTTAGCTTTTAAGGTAATTAATTATGTCTGTTTAACTATTAATTAAAGTGGAGCTTAGAGTAATTATGAAAGCGTTTAGTGATGTTAACGCTGAGAGAGACGTTTATGCGGTTGGATTTATTAGGATTTGTTTGTAGAGTATATACAGCTAATGGGGGGGTCCACTTGTGATGGAACAGAAAGTGGAAAATAATGAAAGTGAAATGGCGGGGACGTTGCCTGCCACACTGTCTCAGTTTCCCCGCTCCGTCTGGTTTCAACTTTTTCGGTCAAAGATGAAGAAGACATCCTTGGATAAAATTTAACTTTTAATAAAAAAAAATCAAAATTTAATAATTATGTAAATACCATTTTTTATAATTTTAATTTTGTCATATATTATTTTTTAAAATTTAATTTTAAAAATATTTTATTCACTTAAATAAAAGTCAATTTTTTACTTATTTTTCAATTTTTATCTCTCTCTTCGTTTTTCTCTTTTTCTTTCCTCTTTTGCTCTCGTTTATCTTTCCTAGTTTTTCTCCTCCTCTCTTTTCTCTTTCCTTACTGTTCCTCTCTCACCCGAAACTTTAGCCGTTCCCCTCCGCCCTCCCTCTCTCCCTCGCCACTTCTTTATTCCTCTCTCCCTTCTCTTCTTCATCTTCTCTTATTATTCCTCAGCTATGCTCTTTTGATCTTCGTTCTCTCCTCTCATCATTCATCTAGGCTTCGTTTTCTCCTCTTTCGCTCGTCTCCCTTTCCAATCCGTTTTGCCTCCTCATCGGTCTCTCTGGTTTTCATTGTCTCTCTCCTCATCAGTCTGTAGTGGAGGCTAGCGGTGGGAGTTGAAGGAATCTCATCGATCAATGATGGAGTCTCGTCAGTCTGATGATTCAATGATGAAGGCTAGCGGCAAGACTTAAAGGAGGCGGCGAGATTGTTGTGTTGTGAAGGAGGCGGCAGCCAGGGTTGGATCCCTAGTTGCTGCCTTTGTTTTTAAATTATGAAAGTGCCCTTTAATTGTATTTTTTCCATAAAAGTCCTTTTTATTGTTTGTTCATGTGTACTTTTGTGAGACTAAATGGTTTAATGTAGAATAACACTTTCAAATACAATTTGTGCAGGTTGATTGTACTGAATTTTGGTTGGTTTTCGTTGAGCTTGATTGATTTTGTACATGTGTGATTACATTTGGAGACTTTTATAGACGTTCGTAGACATTTAGAGACTTTTGAAGATCAAATTAATTATCATTAAATAAAGTAAAATTCGTAAAAATATATACAAATAATTGAAATTAATTAAGAAAATTATACAAAAAAATTATTGAATCAATTTTTTTATAAAAGAATTATGCAGTTTGGACATATTTGGAGAGTTTTGGAGACCTTCTGAATTAAACCAAATTTCTTATAAAAAATTGAAAACCCCCTTTTGAAAATTTTTTGGAGACCTCTTGAGAAATTATAATTTTTTTACTGAAATTCATTTTTTCCCAAAAAATCAATTTCGCTCGAAAGTGGCATTTTTCAAATGAGTTTTATTTTGGTGATATTTTTCAAAATTAGTATTGCTGAAAGACATTTTTTAAAATTAGTATTTCATTTTGATATAAAAATGTGATTTTTCCTATGGATATTCTCGTGGGCCTATCTTTGTGGGCCCTTTTTAGCTTGTTGATTGCTTAATCAAAGCTTGGACATAATTTTTTTTTAGAGTTAATTATGCCAAATACCCCAAATAAAATATCAAATTTGATAAATAAACAAACACAATTTTAATTTTGACAAATGAAAACATACTCAAACTTTTGTTCAGAAATGTCACTTTTTCAAAACTTATTTTGAAAAATGTCAGATTGAGACTTTGAAGACCATTTTTTTTAGAAATGTCACTTTTTCGAATGTGATAAATAGACTTTTGGGAACCAATTAAAACTTTTAGAGATATTTGGAGACCCTCATAAATTGCGCTTATATGAAAAATAGAGATATAAGCTAATTGGATACTTTATACATTTGGCATTTTTGCAAGTGGTTTGGAGCGTATTTCTACTTCTAGGAATCTGTTTAGGTTGGACCTAAAAATCAATTTCTTTTTTTAGTGCAAATGTGAGATTTTTCCCTTTTTTATTTTAAAAAATACATTCAATATACATTATGAATAGTTTTAAAAAATAAGCTTTTGTATCTCAATTGCAATGATATATCACAATTAATATTATATTATTATTCTAAAGAGATTGTCAAATATTAAATGGGTTCTACTGTCACTTTTATTATTTTTATAATGATTAAAATAAATTACAATTGTAATGTCAAGCATTGTTAAAAAAAAAATTCCTTCGTCCCACAAAAATAGTCCTCTTAAACAAATACAGATTTTAAGAAGAAAATGGTTAAATTAGTTATAATTAATAGTTATTTATTAGTTATCCAAATCTATATTTTTTTGTTTTTAGAATGAATTTTTTTATTGTGTAAGAGTGGTTGGATGAAAAAATTTACATTGAAAATAAATAAATATTATTAAATGGTTGATCATTTATGAAGGGTAGAATTAATATTTAATCAATAAACGGTATATACAAAAAAAGTAATTCTATATTTTGAGACTCCTAAAATAAAAAGTAAACATTCTTCGTAGGACGGAGGAAGTATATACATTATGAATCAACTTAACATGATTAATTAGTTGATCTGAAGTCTAAGACTAAAAGTATTAGATTGATTTTGACCAAAAGAAAAGGTATTAGATTCGTTTTACAACTCTTTAAATTTGGGATTTCATTAGTCTTGTTAGAGAAGTATTATATTTCAATAAATAAAGGGTTAAATTCTTTATCGTCTTTAAGATATAGTGTAATCTCTTATGTGGTTCTTGAATTTTAAAAAGCTCATTTATGGTCCTTAACAAGAACCGTAAAGAAGTTTTTCAGAGACCGCAGAAGAGTTTTTTCAAGAATCGTACATAAGTTTTTCAAGAACCTCAAAGAATGCAAATGAGTTTTTTTTAAAACTCAAAGACTGAAAAAAATTACAATATACTTCAAAAACGACAAATGATTTAACCCATAAATGAATGGATGGGACGGTAAAAAAAAAAGAAATAGCTTGTTTGAAAAGAGTAGTACATTTTGTATTTTGTGTAATTTTTGTAATGATTAGTAATAATTCCATAATAAAAAATAGAAAAAAAGCGATTCTTTTAACAAAATACTAAATATTACTCCCTTCAAATAAGCCATATAGATAAATGGATAGGACGGTAAAAAATAAATATTTAATATAACTTAAAAAAATATGCTAAAGTACTTGACTTTTTGTTGAGAATGATTTGTTTGAATTATTTGTTTGAGACATAAATTTGATAAAAACAAAATAAGTTATATAATAAAAAAGTAAAAAAAGCGACACATTTTTTTAAAAGTATTTTTTTTTGCAAATTTAATCTACCCTATGGGCTTGTTTGGCACTATGCAGGATATTGCATTTTGACAGCAGGTAGTATCTTATATACAAAACCTCCTTCTTTGGCCACCTGAACATTTACATACAGTATTTTCTTTTTTACCACGACTGAAAATGACCTTTGGAATAGCAAAATTACACACTTGCCATTATTTGCACTCTTTCATCATTAGAGAAATACTTTCTACTTCTACAAACAGGAATAGAATTGGAATTTTGTTCACCTCTAATAAAACAAAATAAATTACACCATCATCAATTTTCACTATTAAAAATTATAAAAACTTTTATATATTATATATTAAATATAAAAATATTGCATTGTTAAACGAGCTCATAGTTTGCAAAATATGCAATTTTTTATTATACAATATATTTAATCAACCAAATGTGTAATATATCATTCTCAATTAATAAAAACGAATACTTCTTTCCTCAAAGAATTACAAAGTCGTTAGATGAATTTGGGCTGATTAGTTTGTTTGTTCTGAAAGAAGAAGTATGTACTTTCATTTTTCATCATTTAATATATACATCCTATTTGCAAAATGTTTTATTTCCGCAAACAAATTTTGAATGTGTTTATTTGTGGTAGATAGTGGAAGTAAATTGTATAGTAAAAAAATTAGATATTTTGGCACATCTATGTTATGTACAATATACTTGAATAATCAATATGTAATATTTTCTTTATATGTTTTTTTATTGAGAAAATAGGAGTCGAAAACGACTAGTAGTAGTATATTTCTTCTGAGTGTTATCATGTAGGCATTATTTCTCCTCTACGGAATGTTCTAGAGTCATAGCTATACCGACAGTGGACTTAGATCCGTGCATTAATACGATCACCATAACACTACAGTAAGATAAAATTTTTAAAAAATATCTTATTTTATTACGTGACACAACCCATTAAAACTACCTGAATTAACGTTGCTTCCATTTTAAATCTGCGCCACGGGAACAAGAGACCAGGGGTAATATTTTCTTTACATGTTAAACGTGGCATAATTCTTAAGTTGATGGGAAAGGAAGCCATTGGTTTGCTAGAGTCAAACAAACTGAACTGAACTTTGTGCGAGGCGGGCTATTCTCTCTAGGAAAAAAAATGACATGGTTATTACGAAATTATAAATTTTAAAGAAATAAATAAATAAATCGCTAATTTGTGAGTCGGCTTATCGTTGACTCAATGTATTTGATTGAAGATTCGAGTTTTTAAATAGAGGAATCAGTGTGTATCCACATTTTTTTTTCTTTGTACTCCTTGAATAAAGGTGGCAAGTCATGATTCATGATGGCCATTGCCCACTGACAAAGCATTATCATTGTTGTTGATTTTGTTGCTGGTCACTTGCCTCCTAAGCTACCGTAATTGTCAGATTGTCTCTAACACTGTTGGTCCAACATTTAGATTATCGATGTCCGATTGCATCAAAATGGGTTACGGCTTATCCTTTTTGATAAATTAGATTTTTTTTGAAATCTTGATAAATTAGATTTATGCATAGAAAATATAAATTAACAATAAAAATGACATTAATATGGAATGCACTTCCGCAACAAATGTTTAGCAATTTGGTGGTCGCTTGACTCCAATGGCGGTGGAGATATCTATATATCACCCCTTCTATCGTTTACAAACTGTAGATATGTCATTCCTCTTTTCATTCAATTTTCTTCGACACAAGCAGCACAAAGATAAAGTTGTTTAACAATTAACAAACCCTAGATTTTGCCTTTATTTCACATTCTCTTCTTAAGGTTCACGCTTCCATCAGATCACAGAGTTGGTTGCCACCGCCACTCTCCGCCTTTTTCTCGTTGTCGTCTCTGTTCCTTTTGTTCGTGTCACCCCCGCATCTTCCAAGTTTTGGATCAGCCATTTGGGCCAATTAGTTCAACCACGTTGGTATATGGCATAGTTAGTCCAACCGTATTATATGAGGTGGATTTTGAACTTAATTCTTTATTTCACCGTCAATTTGGATATGAGCATACCCGTCACTAGAGAGTTTACCCACAAAATTATTTCCACATCAATCAATAATCGACACATCATGTTGACTCAACATATTTATAGATGGGCAAATTTTTTAGCGGCCTCTGGGGTCTAGGGTATTCTCTCAGTCAATCTCCACTGTTTGAAATTAGCTGTTTTGTTCTCTCATAACCTAACAAAGAAAAGGATTCAAAACCATTAAGCAAAGCATCCATGGATTTTCTGAAAATAATCAAAATAGCAAACCGAATCCTAAAATCAAATCTCAACACTCTCTTCTCAAGCAATAAAACCAATTTTTTTTTGCAAAAAAAAAGGATTTGAAAGCTTGGATTTGAAAACCTATTGTAAACCCCGTTGCACCACCAACCATAAATTGAAAACGAAGATCGATTACTAGGTTCAGAAGTTCACCATTGATCTATCTCCACTATGTCGTTCGTCTGAGGTCACCTTATTTATATTGAATCACTCAAGCTATGAGGTAAGTAGAAAAATCAACTCACTCATTTTCCAAAGTTTATTGAGATCTCCTAATTTATAAGACTCTTCTATATATGATAGTGTTTTAGATAAATAGGAAGGTGAAAAGGCAATCTCTAAAATTTTTCCATTGATTTTTGAATTTTGTGATCATTTATAATTTTTAAATAATTTTTTATATAGTTAATTTAATTAATAATATTCATTGGACACATTAAATGTGCTTTTATTCATTATGAATTTATTAATTAATTAAGATGAATTAAATTCATTTAATGATAATATGAGTCTAAACAAATAGGAAGTTGAAGAGGTAATTTTTAAAATTTCTCCATTAATTTTTTTAATTTTTTGATAATTTATAATTTTTAAATAATTTTTTATATAGTTAATTTAATTAATATTCATTTGACACATTAAATGTACTTTTATTCTCTACAAATTTATTAATTAATTAAGATGAATTAAGTTTATTTAATGATATATTATTAAAAATTAGTTTAAATATTACTCACTTCGTCCTAATTTAATAGACATACTTTCTATTTTGGATGTCTCAAAACATAGGTACACTTTTCTTTTTTATTGCATTTATTATTAACAAAGTTACAATTTTTCCTTATTTAATTTTTCTTTTAACTAATTCATTAATTACAAACACAATTAGTCAAATGATATAAATGAAAAATCGTATAGAATTAAATGATTTTAACTACTAAAACTACTATTTTTTTTAATTCTCGTGAAAAGTAGTTAATGCCTATCAAATTGGGACGGAGGGATTAGTTTTGAAACCTTAAGAGACACATCATATCATATATATTATAGTATTCCGGACAACAAATAAATTGAAAAATTGTCTATGTTTTTGTTGCTGAGAAATGGTATTTCCTTGCTGAGGAGGATTTTGTAGAACCGTTATTTCATTGACATATGATTGATCTTTTGATATTTTGGTGTTGTATTGGTGTTTTAATTTGCCTACATTATAATCACCTATTTTACCATATTAAAAAATCACTTATTTTTATGAGCACCAACCCTTTGTTTTTTCTTATAAAGTATATAAATGATTTTGTGGACAAAATCCAAATTTGTTTGATTTACCCTCATTATAGCCACCACATTTATTTTTATTTAGGACCATATCAATTAAAAATTTTAAATTTTTAAAATTTCAAACTTAAAATTAAGCCCGCGTCATGCACAGGCATTCTGTTGGATCAAGAGTGATCAATGTTAAGTTCCTTTTGTGTTTTGAAGATGTGCAAAACATTTGAGTTGAAGCAAAACACATTGGAAAGCTCGAAATTGCGAATAAAGTCATTGCAAGCTGATTAATGCACGTTATATGTGTGCAACGTACGTCAAAGAATCCAAACGTACGTCATTAGACAACAACGTACGTCATTAGATAACAATGTACGTAGACGTGGCTCGGGAAGAAACAGAGGCTATTGGATCCTTAACAACGTACGTCATACATTCACAACGTACGTAGTGAAGTCACAACGTACGCAGAGGAGATTCAACGTACGTCATCTGGAGATGTGGCTATGATCAACGTACGTCACGGAAGAACAACGTACATAGGCTTAGAGAATTTGCAGACAACGTACTTAGAATGCGTACGACGTACGTTATGTTTGTTCCAGAAGGCTGTAACGGCTATAAACAGTCTCCAACGACTAGTTTCTCAACACCAACGATCATATGGCTTGGAGAAGCTATAAATACATCAAGGAAGGGTAAAAAAACAATGAATGATCATATGGATTCAAGGCCAAAACGTTTTTATCATTCCATCACCCCCAAAAC
>CAODLS011468285.1:0-20773 GCA_948243855.1 Flueggea neowawraea | reverse complement strand
TTCCACCAACACATGAACTCCACCACCTCCAAAATTGAGAGGAGAGAGAGGTCGAGATCTCCTGTCCTGAGTCCTGCACAGATCATATGTGGCATATAGACTGCGAAATAGTTGAATACTCCCGTTGATATTTCAACCGTGGTTTGCCAGCAAGACCAACATAGAACTGGTCCTGCTCCGCTGCAATGTTTCGTTGGAATCGAGGTTAATAAATCGAATCTATTTATTATACTGTTTATTAGTTAAATTGGTACCTGATTCCTTCATTTATTAGTTGCATTTGTTCATGCCATGAATTACATGAATCGAGGAGTGTAGTGGAAAAACAAGAACTCCTTTAAATGTCTCAAGTTCAAACAACAACTTAAAAAAGATTTAAAACTCCGGCAGAGAGATCTTTACCATTTATATGAGCTTTGTCCGGCTCAAATTTAAATTAGTCATATATTATGGGTGTATTAGATTATGATTTTTAGTAACTTTTGTAAACTTTTTTTTATGTGAATAATTTTTACAAATTTCATAGATTATAATAACTTTTGCAAACTTTATAAAATTGTCAATGACTTTTATAGACTTTATTTTAAAGAATTTTGTAGAGTTTATAATTTATCAATGACTTTCATATGCTTTATTTTAGAAGACTCTTATAGAGTTTATAAATTTGTCAGTGACTTTTATAGACTTTATTTTAAAAGACTTTTATAACAATTAAAATTTTTACTTTATCACTATTAAATAAAAAAATACTTCATAGTTGTTTTAAGCTAATACAATTTTTTTACAATGATAAAAAAATTAATGTTCATTTTTATTTAAAAGCTCGACATCATTCTACATATTATTAGTAGTTATAGTATTTCTCTGTTCATTGGCAGTATTTCTTTATTGATCCTATGTCTCAACCAATGATTCAAAATTCTTTTTTTGATTAACTGTTATATGTGGAGATAATTAAGTTTCATTATCTAGTTCAACTGAAATTTTATCTGAACGACACTTCTTTTGAAGAAAGTTGTGCAACCCTACACATACTAACGCTAACTCTGCTTGTGTGCTATATGGAAATGGAGGAGTTGTTTTAAAAATTGTAAACCGCGATTTGAATATACCAAATAATCTCTCAAGTGCATTCCTCACCAATGAGAGCAATTAAAATTCCACCCATTTTATGTATATAATCATACACATCTAAAATTATTGGCCGCCTAGATAAAAGGGTATTGAATACGATTTTGGGACATACTAGTTATAAACTCATTCAACACGCAAACTATTGCTTGAATTTTCATCAATAAGTGCTTAAACATTTCATACAATTCTTCTTCGATTTCTTCTTCTTCCATTTCGTCCTCTATTTTTTTTATTCTCCACTACATCATCGACATTCATGTTTAAGACATGTAAATAGAATGACCTAAAGAAATACAATAAAACAATGGTTTTATAGCTAATCCATTTTGCTTTAATAAAAAATAACATAAAGACAAATACGATTCATAAATATCTCAGAAAAAATAATTTGTCACTTACGCTCTTCAGGGGTAATTTATGTAAACGAATTCTAACCAGAATGAAGTATACTTTTATTGTAAGAATTGAAACATATTTGCGACAGCGAAATTGATACAGATAGTACATGGAGGCTTGAAAAATCCAACTAATAAGAAATTCTACAATTAAAAAACATAAACAAGTAATGATTAACACTTAATAAAAAAACTTCTAATTTTTAACGGAGGAACATGTAAAATTGGTAAAACAAATAATACATATTTAAACTTGTTAATATCAAAATAACCTGGATAGTAAATATTCAATATTTTTTTAAGCCAAACGTAGTTGGGGAATCAAACTTGTTGAAAACTATTTTGTGGTTTGATTTTTATCTCAATCAACAACATTTGTGTCCACAAAATCGGAAGTATACAACTATTTGAACATGTAAACTAATTTATGGTTAGAAATTATAACTGAAGCACTTTCGATTAGCAACATACAAGAAAAGCATAGACGTGGGCCAATAGAAAAATAGAATAACACCATTTAGCGACTTGAAGACATACCGTACGTGCGACTTGCATCAGCGTTCTTTTAGTTTTTTTTGTTGTTAATAACTATGATTATGAGACTAGATGAAAGACTTTTTGAAAGTTATTTAAAGTTTTGAATTAGAATGTGTATAATTTTTTTTCTTTATATAAAATTAAAAAATATTATTTAAAGTATATAAAATTTATTATTTATAAAAATTCACGATTTTTTTGAATATAAATATACTTTTTATATACTCTAAATATTTAATTAAATATCTCTAATTTTTGTACACTTTTATAAAAATTATAATTCAATATACCTAAATTTTTATAATCTTTAAAAGTCATAATTCGATGTCCATGCCATTTTAAGTCTATAAAAGTCATAATTTAATATACACCCTAAAGATAAATGAATACGGGATGATTAAAAAAACAAAGAATGCTATCAAAATATATTTATTTACGTATCACAAAATCCGAAAGAAAAAATTGAAGTTGCGATTCTGTGGAAGAACAGCTGTGATAATGAACTTTTTTCTGCTGTCCAAACAAACGTCGTCACAAATTTTTCTGATAAAACAAGAAAAGTCATCACAAATTTGTAATACAAACCTATCAGCGACAATGCGATTACAATAAAGGAAATGATAGCAATCTACCCTTGACATATACTAAACACATTACCACAAACAAAATGATAGCAGTAACATTGCTATTATTTTTTTATGAACTTCCCTCCCCCTAAAGCAAATCCTGATGTCAAATGTCATTGTGTGACATTGTAATCCAGTTGAGTTATATTTGAGTTATACACACCAGTTTATCCCCAAAATAGTCTTCTTCCCTACATTTGAAAACTTCACCCTTTCTGAAATGCCTATTTACAAAATCTCATCCTTGGGATGCAAGTAAACCTGCATCAAACAAATGCAAAGTAATTAAAACAAAAAAGGCACAAAAACACATCATGTAACTCAGCAACAAATCATGTAATGAATTAAATATGAAGCCAGACATATATACCTGGAAGGACGTTTTATATGCATTTCACATTCATTTCATAAGAGCTTATAAAAAAATCCAACGGCAAAACAGGTATAACATTTTAATGGAAACAAGTTCTTGGGCAGTGGAGATGTAATGATTGATAAAATGGTTCTGCCAACATTTTTACCAAACGCAGAAGCAATTAAGAGAATTAAATAAAAATCACTGAATTTCTTCAGTGATAACTGTACCCCAACTCCTCAAAAGACCACTCCTGTAAAATGTTTCGATTTGCTTGATCTCCAACCCAAGGCAAAATTAAAAAACATTACTCAATCCTTATATATTTATATAAAATTTTCTTTCTTTTACCTCTAAAATATTATAACAATTAATTCCCTCCTTCCCCACATCCCAATACAGTCGCCTGATTTTAATTTTATTTTTGTTGTTTCGTTGTGTTGAATGATTGGATTCTAGCATAGGAAAATCTGTTCAATGCAAAAATTAATGGTGCTAAGGGTCGTGCTTTCAGCTGCCACTGTCATGAGAGCAGAGGAAGGAAGACGGATGTTGAGATCGGTAAAAAGGAGACTCGAGTTTGTGGGCCTCTGGTGAACATTTCACTAGAAAACTTCTGAGATAAGAGAAAAAGAACTTGACTTGAAGGTGGTAGGGATTCATGGAGGAGTTGGTGGTGGTGGATCTAGGAAATATAAGGAAAGTGATGATTTGATGGAATGGATCAACGGTGGTTGAGAGGAAAAACTTGAAAACTGGTTGCAGATGAGCCTTAGTGTAAGTGATGGATTTGGAGGTGGCTGTAGAAGATATGGTTGAGGTGGACTAGTTTGTCCTATAGTCGAGCATTTGGTGGATTAAGTGTTTGTTATTTGGCTTAAATTTGCATTTTTTAGTTTTGAAAAGTATAAACTCATTTTAACTACCAAAGGATATGAATTTCAGTTTCATATCATTATTGACATACTCGGCAACATCTCATTCATAAGTTCCTAATAATCAAGGATAAGATCATGTCTCACTCACGTAACATTCAGGAAGCGCACAACTATACTGTTAACTAGACACAACATAGCTATTAGCTAATGTTAATTTAAATTTTAGTTCTAATGCAGCGATGGAAATTACTTATATCTAGGTAGATAGAAAATAATGCACATTTGTAACACAAGAAGCAGTTAAGCAAAATCAACTCAACATCAAGAATCAAGAAATCAGGCCAAGAACTTACTGGAACATCATGGCTATTCACTCCCAAACTCATCATAACTCATGCCTTCTGATATAGTATCCAGCCTTTTATTGTCTGCTATAAAACGGCACTGAATTAGCTCCTTCCTTCAAGATGTAAAGAAAATATAACTAGAAAAAAGGAACAAAGGGGTTGACCTTGATATTCTCTTTCGCGTTCAAGGAAGCTTTCATTGTCTGTCACTAAGTAAGATGATTTAGGATAGTTCTCTAATATTTCTGAAAATTTTATAAATAGAATTAGATGTAGATCCAAATCTAATTACTCACAATTCTCTAGGAAAATTCCAGATATGCATATCTTGATCATAAACCAACCTTGCTGTTGCCTGAGAGGTTATTCTGTGCAGGCAACTAGTTACCATATTCTTTGTTTGAAACTACAGAAAAAGAGTAATTGACACTTTCTCCCACAGTTCTGGGAGCATATGTAAATGAGATAAAAGGTACAAAATATTTTATCCTTAATCAATTGAGTTCATTTCCACTTATTCCACACAGGGTCACAAAGACACAGAATGAATATCTTAATTAACTGTCATTTATTACAATTTACCCCAGCCAAAGGAACACAAATGTGTTGCAAACAAGAAAGTAACATTTCAGCTATTTAAAAACAATTACTTAAGCAAAAGAAAAAAAAATTTCCTAAAGAATATTTGTGCACAAAGTTTTGGGGTGAGAGAGAGAGAGAGAGAGAGAGAGAACCTGTACTCTGCGAAAAATCTGCTGTCAAATCTGAAAGGCTGAAATTTTGAGGAATGTGATTAAGGAACCCAAATGAAGAAGATGTGTCTGGATCTAAAAGTGGCTCAGTCAAAGTTTGAGCATTGGACTCTACACTACTGAATGATGCAACAGATGCATCTGGCAGCGAAGCACGTGCTTTTAAGACGCTCCCATCAGTAGCAAACACATAAGGGGAAGCACCTGAATAACCAGTTTCTGATTTGATCATCCCTCCATTTATTCCTTGAATCACGCCCATGTTTGAGTTTTGTGTTGAAAGCATATTTGGTTGGGCATCAATTCTATTGTTGGCATGGGCAGACATTTCGACAGCAGAGTGCATGGTTGAGTGCAGTGATGACCCACCATTTGTGAATGCATTAGGCAAATTCGAACCAATGGAGTGGTGCATGCTCTCTGGCTTTATGGTTGATCCTGTATGCTCTGGAGCATAACAAGCCAAATTATGGTGCACTGCAACAGAAATTGGAATTCATTTCGAAGATCATGGGACCCAAGTAAGCCATAATAAGTTGAGAAAACTAAAGCATGTGTAATTATACAATAAAAGCACCAGACATCCTTTGAAAAAATTACCAGCGGCTCAACCAATACAAATTAAATGTGCATAAATCAATTTGAAATAACAAGTCAAATAATAAATTTGTGCATGCACCTCATCCTACAGAATTTCAGCTTTCCAGTGACAGGTAATAACTTGGAAAGAAAATTCTGAAGAACTTAAGACAAGCAAGAAAATTATTAGGACATAATAAAATCAGATAAACCTTTCTCAGGCCGTATAACTAAAGAGAATCATACTATTTCCCTTAAAACCTAGTAAGAAAGTAATTGACTTAGAAAGCAAACAGTACCAAAAAAAATGGAGATTGGATATTTATACACATTGCTCCAACACAATATAAACTACAAAGGCAATAAAGAAGAAAATAATGTTCTCTCATTTTTCAATAATAGTGTAAATGCAACCTCCGTTGGTCTTGTTTTTTCTGAAAAAACACTTTTCCCAAAATGCCTGCAATTGATAATTGTTGCAACAGACAAGAGGAAAACCGCACATGAACTCCAAATTATAATACCACACTAAATTATCTCGACAAGTAGACAAAACCAAACTAGAGAACAGCTCTTACATGGTGGTAGATGAGATCCATTAGAAGTAGCCATGGTGCTGACGCCAGTTTGATTTATCTGACGAGTTAATTGCACCTGTAGTTCAAGCAGCTTGTTGAATTCATTTATTTGGCTCTTCAACATCAATCTTAGGTAATAAGCCTTGAAGAACTCCCGATTCTCCTCCTCAAGCTTTTGCCAAACTATAAAACAATGACAATTGAGTAAGACGCATTAATTAAATCACACCCTACGTGTTACAAAACAATATACAGATAAGAGGAGAAAGGATTTTACAAGAAAAATAACCAAAGTAGAAAAGAATTTCAAGGTTTTATGTTTGCATTTGTACAGAATGCAGAATGAGTCAGCAAATTTGCTTTATAACTAGTTCAAATAATTCCAAAATCTTTGGACCCGCAAAACGCAACTTGACAAGTTCAAAAGCAAGTCATCATAGTGCTTCATTACGAAAACAGTTACCAATGGAGGTGTCAATATATTTATCACTTCAACAAGGTCATCCCTTAAAAATTTTCATGTTCACCTAACTAAGGTCCATAGGACATAATAAATTATTTTTAAATATTAAAACATAAAATTCGACGAGGGGAATTGTGAAAGTTGGATAATTGTATATGAAAAATTTAAGAAAAAAAGACATGAGAAGATTTGCTTCTATCTAGCACAATACACAAAAAAATGTTAATTACAGCCAAGCATTCCCTTCAAATGTTTCAGTACAAAAGTATCTTATCCTTTTAGAATGGATTCACTCAAGCAAAGCTTCTTCTAGCCCAATATTGAGCAAGCTGACTCGGCTGAGATTCACCATTTACTTCTTGATTTAGTCTTCATTTATCAGATAAGAATGCCTTGTCTTCCTATTTAATTTATCACAAGTCCCAAACGTTTTTGTAGGAACTGATTTTATTATAGAAAAAAAATTGCACTTATAGAAAATTAAAAAAATTAAAAAAATAAAGCTGTAGAGAATGATGAATAAAAATCAGTCTCCCTGAAATGGTGAATAAGATTCTCAAACAAATTCAATTGTGTTACACACAAGCACTTTTCATAAGATAATATTCTATTTCAAGATATTCATCAAAATTCAACGTGATGACAATTCTCAAACAACAGGTCCCAACCCATGAAAACAAAAACAGAAAATTAGTGTTCAAGAAAAGTAAGACATGATAGGAACTAGCATCTCCAATGACAGCTACAAATAAACACATAGCTGATCTTTGCTCAAACTAATCATTTGAATGAGATTTTTATTTGAGACAAACTTTTCAAGTTGGGATAAAGTTAAATCAGTTGCTCTCACTTCTCAGCATTACACACAAATGTAAATGGCTGCAAAATCTCAAAGTAACATAGGAATTATTTAGTTAGAATTTTTAGTAGGATTGAAAAACCATTCCTATTTCTAGTAAGATCAATACTCAATAGGGATTCATAATTCTCTAAAAATTTATATTGAGTGCCTAATATAAAGGATGCCAAATTTGTATTTAGACAAGACTTTGATGAATAACGATTACGAATTTTTGGAATTTTCAATTGTTAGAGTATTTCAGTTAAGCAGTATAATATAAAAATAGATTAAGTGATTATTGCTCTACAATCTTTTGTTGTTTTACATGACATATCGTTATAATTCAAAATAAACAAATACTGTTAAGAAAAAAGAGAAGACGATAAATCACTATTTCATAAATAGTGTCCTCCCTTAAAGACAACAAATAGAATCATCTTTTCAAGATTACAAAATAAAAATGAAATGTTACCGAGTTCAGTGAAACCAGGCTCTATCTTCGCCTGAGCCAACAGTGTTTCTATGACTTCTGCACGGTTCATGTATAACTGAAGACATCGTTCAATAAGATTTTGTACCTGACATAAAAGATTATTAAGGCAGCAAATTGTAATGAGTACAGTATAATCTTAAAATCAAGCCCAACCAAGCCCCGCACTATAAAATTGACAGAAGTCAGATTTCCAATGCATATTCCCGTTCCATTCTACAAGAAAGGTAGCTGCTGAGTACTGACTAAAAATTCTGATCTATAATTAAAACTTAAACTAACCAGAAGGCAAGAATGATAAATACTTATTCTATATACATCTTTTGCACTGTAAGTAGTGATCTTGCCAAATTATCACAAAAATAAGTATTTTTTACACATTTGCAACTTAATTCAAGTGAGAATCAAAATAACAAACTCACCCGACTGATGCTTCGAAAAAATAAATCTAGAATAAACAAATGCAAATTGGAACAAAAGGAACAGTGAGACTGAGGCCAAATAGCTTACCACCTGTATATCTTTGGGTGAGACCCGTCTAACTGGCGCATTTGACATATCTCAGATTCTCAAATTGAAGCAACAGATGTTTACCGGTGAAAAAGTGCTACCACCAAACTCTCTTGGTAGTCAAGTAAAGCACCAGTTCCTGTATGCATTCCAAAATACATCAAAAGTTAATCAGAACCTAAAAATAATTTCGTCGAGATGAGCTGCGGCAATACTTTACGAAAAGAAAAAAAAGTAATTCAATACAGGTAAACCAATTGTAAGAAACTTTGATACCTAAACGAAGTTATAAAACCCATCAAATTAATTCCTTAAAATTAAATGCTACTAATTAATTCAATTTCATACATGATTGAAACTTGGAGCGTATTATTTCTATCCCCTTTCCAAATTTCTTCCAACCCAAAAACTCGGCACCAAAGAAATAATTCTTCAAGAGATTAACACTAATTCGGTTAACTTAAGGCACACACTTAGATTCGTTGACTCATAACTAAAGAATAACAGATTCGAAAAGAAGAATTGAAAACAAAAATCTTGTGCTGAAATATTTTGTTCATAACATTAAAGATCCAAAAAGAATCATTTATGCCGATTGACTGTACCTTGTCACGACGGTCGACTCGAAGACTGCGGAAGAGACGGATGCAATTTGGACCAATGGTGATTTCTGGAGGTGGTGAGAACTGAATCTAAAATGGGGATTGGATTATTCTGATCGCAAAAGCATTTCTTTTTCTTTCAATTCGGGTATTTCACTTTAGTAATCAGAAACTACGACGTTTAAGCCGTGTTCTGCTTCTTGGAGGGGTATGTTGTAAACCGGAATAATTGAACAAGCCGTGTGATCCGATCCGAACCGACCGAAGCTATTTTTTCAAATAATAATAATCACAATCACAACACAGATTTTTTTTAGATAATTATAACATTGAATATTTTAAATATTTATATTTTTATTATTTTAATTTTTAATTAAAAATTAAGTAATTTATTGTCAAATAAAATAATTATTATAAATTAAATTGAAAAATATTATCTAAATATAATTTAAACAAATTTCAGGATATGAGAAAAAACTTTTTTAAACAATTATAAACTTGACTCTTTTGAATAATTATATTTTTATTATTTTAAATTTTAAACAAAAATTTAATATTTTATTGTGAAATGAATTGAATTGTGAATTATTATTGTGAAATCATAGATGGTTGTATGTGTAATATCATGAATTTTTGAAAATTTTATTTTTGTAATTTTCCCATTTAATTTGGAAAATAATATGTAATATCTTGAGTTTTGATGAATTTTTGGTAATTTTTCCAATTAATTATGAAAATAATTTTTAATGTTTGAAAATTAAATTTTTGTGTTTTAGATATTAATTGGGTAATTAATAAAGTTTTTGGAAGTAATTAAGTTGTTAATTAATTGGGAAGTTGTAAAAAAATTGAAAGGAAAAAATACAGCATTGAAATGAGCTACTGGTCGTCTCTGTGTTAAGGTCAAATTACATGTCGTTGAGGTTCTAAGAGTGCTGTGGTCCGTGGAGATATCTGTCGTTCGGTTGTCGCAAGGTTTGATTTCCATGTGAAACGACAAGGCGTTTCGTCGATTGCCGATGTCGTCCCTTCGTCGCGTGTCTCGTCTGCGTGTTGCTGTGCTGCACAACTGACGCGGAAACAACGCCATTTCCTTGGGCCACCAAGTCAATGCAGCCCATACCTAAGCCAACAACCCTGATTTTCTTCTGAATTTGCACACGATTTTCACCGCCCATACTTATTCGTTTTTCTTATTTCTTTCTTCATTCAACACTCCTGCATCTCTTCTTCAGATATCTTTTCACATTTATCTCTATATCCATCTTTTTTCTCACTGAAACAAGGTAAAAAAACTCTCTCTCCTCAGTTCATGTTTTCTTCATTTTGTCAAATATGGCTCCTGTTTTAAATACTTTTGTTTCTTCGCTGTGGATTTCGTTTGGCTTGAATTATGGACATGTTTTTGAGTTCCTCTTGGTTAGATTTTGATGAACTAATGGGTAGGAAATATAAGAATGGATTGTGATTGATGGTGATGTTTTTTTAGTGAAATGAGGATGTTTGGGACTGTTTTGGTTTGTTGGGAATTTCTGGAAATATTGGAGGATAGTTTTCATGTTTTGGGTTGTTCGAAGACATAAAGAAGAAATTTGGTTCAGAAAAACGGAGGAAAAACACGGGTTCATTGGTTAGGGACCATTTGGTGTAGTTTTAAGTGATAAGGACCAAAATTAAAATTGTGTAAATTCTTGAATTTATTGTAGGGACTGAACTTGATGTTTTACAAGTTCGGTCTAATTTATAATTTTGAAAAGTAGAAACCCATATTTGTAATTTTAGGAAAGCTTGGGTAATTTCTAATTTTTGAGAACTTAAAGCTAAAATTGTAATTTTAGCAAAGTTGAGGATTTAAAAATAAATTTTAAATATTTTGAGGACCAAATAATAAATCTTAAATATTTTAGGAACTAAGTTATAATTTTCCAAGTCTCGGGGGATTAAAACATAATTTTATATAAGTCAGGACTAGACCGTAATTTCACGTAGATTTCGAAATTTGGGTTCAGAGTGATAGATTATCATCATATACGCATTTTTGGGACCTTGAGAGAGAATTTGCATATGCATTTGCATTGCATAGTATTTGGTACAGCCATAGTACCGCATCTCGAATTGTTTATAATATGTATCCGTTTGATATATTTATTCAGTTTTGTATCCCGGTCAGCGAGCTTAGCCGACCACCACTGATATGTGTTTGGGCCATTCAGCTTGGATTTCCAAGTGAGTAAAATGACAGTTTCAGATACATACACTATGTCTTTTAATTTATATGTTTTTGTTGTGTTAAGACTATAGCATGTAATCTGGAATAATTTAAGGATCAAAAATCCTAAAATTTGATTTACGTGAGGACTTGTTTGATATGAACTAGGTTTTCTGAAATTTCTTGGAATTTCGGTAAATGATGAAATTTGTCTTGGAAAGTTATTTGAACTATGAAATATGGTTAATATTTTGATTATGGAATTTTAATGATTTTAAAATAAATATCAGAATTGATATGTATATTGGTTTTGTTATTAACCACACTGTTTTGGATTTTGAGATTACGTTTGAAATAAACGTTTCGCTGATACAAGTATTTGGTTTGTAAGAAAGAAAAATGTTTTGTTTATCCGAAATGAAAATTCTACAGAATTTGTACTTCTATGAAATAAAGTTTATTTATTTTGTTGCCTTTGATTTATGAAATCGGTTTTGTATGATTTGATTTGTATTATACTACTTCAATTAGTTTGTTATATTTCGATTCCTTTACATATTACTTTAATTCTACTTTCTTACTGCATGTGATAGTTCGGTGCTTTTTTTCCCATGTTCTGCGTATTAACACTATACTTTCAGTGTGGAGATACATTATGGTAAATGAATCAATTAGTGTCAAGTAAAGGGATAATTATGTTGGAACTGATCTCTTTTTATTTATTTTCTTCTTGTTCTTTCAAGGCAATGTTGACTTAGGAATCGCCTGCAGGAAGCATTTCCGCGTATCTTGCCTGAGCATTATTGATCCAGATATTGTTGTATTATGCTTCAATTTTATTTTATACTGCTAGGACCTTTATCATCAAATTTTATTTGTAGAGTTTCATAAAAACTGAAAAGAGAGAAATAAGAGTTAAAGAAATGCATAGACTCTCAGGAACTGACTTGTGTCCTCACAAGATGACAATTTCATTTAAGAATACATTTTTTCTTTGTTCAGGTGATTCCGACATCATCAAGACTCTTCCTTGTGACCAGTGAGCCGATTTACGATTTTGGCAGTGGTGTTTTACTGCTAATGTTTCTTAATTTCTCTTTTGCTTTTAGAAGATATTGGAAATGATTAGCTAATATATTTATTCTTCAGTTTTAAGGCTTTATGTTATCTGAATGTCATATGCAATAGTTCTTAAATTTTTGTTAAAGTAA
This sequence comes from Flueggea neowawraea, assembly GCA_948243855.1. Lineage (NCBI taxonomy): Eukaryota > Viridiplantae > Streptophyta > Magnoliopsida > Malpighiales > Phyllanthaceae > Flueggea > Flueggea neowawraea. The sequence goes on along the minus strand of CAODLS011468285.1, from coordinate 8,266 downwards.
TCTTCTTTGTTGTTACTTTTGGGGTTTGCAAATTAGTTTGTGGTTCAGATGGTTCATAATAGCATAAAAAAGAAATATTGATTCTCAGCTGTTCATTGTGGGATTATAAGAAAGATTGATTAGGCGTGAGTTACGTTAATCATGATTTACAATTGAATAATAGCAAGGTAAGCTACTCCACATGAGATTTACAATGAGATTTAACAGGATATTTGATTCTGTCATTCTTTATAAGTGTTTCATTCTTGGTTGTTTAGGTTCTAGATCGTAAAAAAGTGTCATATTTCACTTTTTTTTTATTTTATGTCTATTAATTTCTCTGCAAATTGTTCTTGATCGGTGTAAACTATAGTTTTTGCTAACTATGTATCTTTAAAATATATTTTTTCCAGAATCTTTGCAAGCAGCCAATCTTCATAGACGATTTCAGGTAACGAAACTACAACGCATATAAGCTTACATATACTATAACTTCGATGCAAGTAAGTAAAAGAATTATATTATCTTTTACTTATTGTGAATATAGTGCCAATTTGACATCATTATATATTATTTATTAAATTGAGTTTTTTTTTTCATTTTTCAAGAATAAAGTTTCAGTATTATCGCCAAAAGTTGCATTTTTAAAATATCAATTGTTTCTAATGCCATATGATAAGCACTTTTGGATTACAATTTTGATTCTATAATTCATTAATATCACTGAAGTTGTATTTTTAGCCACCAATTGTCGTATTTTAGAGTTTAACAAACAAGAATACTAAATGAAATTATCACAAATGCTTAAATTTTACAAATTGTTATCTTCTTTGAGTTTATAATTATTTTAGTATTGTTTATAGTTATCTTCAATGTTCATACTTATCATATTTTGAGTTTATATTTTTGTTGGGATTATTTCAATATAGAAGTATATCATAAAATTTTAAAAGTAATATTAGATTATCTCAACAAAAATTAAAAAAAAGGTTCTAAAAATGTTATCTGATTTATCCAACTCTATTTATCTGATAAATCTATTTACCTAATTTTGCACAAATTTCCTTTATTTTTTGTCAGATTGTTAACAAAATCTTCTTTTTTTGCAGATCCTACCGATTTGAAAGTTTTAAATGTTTTATTAACCAATTGTACATTGGAGAATACCTATAAGAAACTTTAATTACGAGAGTTAATGATGTTTTGCGGTCTAGGAATATAATTTTTGGGTAGATTTTTTGGATTGAGACATAATCAAGGAAAATTAGTGTAATTAAATCATAAACACTTATAAAAGTGAGAATGTGGAAAAAAAAAAATTAAGACACATATATCTCTTTAATTTTTTTAGACTAAAATCTCCCTAATAAGTTTGAATGGAGATGCATGCTTACATGATTAGCAGATTTCTTTTGAATGTAGTAGATAAGTTGAATTTGAAACCTTAACTTAATCAATTCACCTTTTAAATAACAAAAAAAACAATGGAATTGAATGCATTAGTGGAAAAGTTGAATTTAAATTCTTAATTAAATCATATTATTAAAACTATAGAGATTAAAATTTTCATTATCTACAAAATTCTTTTAATATCGACACTTCCCTTTTTTTTTTCCAGATTTCAGACAACCATCTTAAAAATTTTAAAAAGATCTCATCTGTCCCATTAATTAACTAATAGATGTGAACTATCCGAATCTAGCCCTATTTGTTGCAATCACATTTTTATATGAAGTCCGTATTTTTATCAAAATTGTATAAAAAATCATATTTTAAACATAATAATTCAAAATTTTTGATAAAAACATATATCACATGCAACACACTTGCATAAAAAGTTAATAATAATAAACTGACCGATAGGAATGACAATTTTAGGGTATACCAATATCTTTACATTTACCCGTAACTCACAATCTGTACTCGTACATGTATGGGTAACAATAATCATTGCTCGTACTCTATGCACATGGCGTTCATTTACCGGTAGAATACCAATTTACCCATTATATAAATATGTTTAGTTAACAAAAAAAATAATAACATGTCAATAACTTTAAGATATTACTTTAAAAAATATATAAGACATCAATGAATAAAGCTACAGAACCTAATACAAAAATTTAAAATTCATATCCAAATGTTTTTAAAGATAAAAAAACCCCATAGAAATACATTTCATGAATTATTGCACTTGATCGGTTATTACATTAATAATTTGCTCCAAATGATAATATGTCACTAGATATGGAGGAACAATAATTATTATTTAGTTCTATAATAGAGATAATAATTTAGAGATTATATCAATTTAGATATGTAATACTTTAAATTAGTGATAATAATTTAGTGTGTGTGTGTGTGTGTATATATATATATATATATATATATATATATATATATATATATGTGATTGTACTATATATTATATTATATACATATGGGTATGCGCACGAGTAGTGGGCATACGTACCTGCACAGTTTAATGCGGGTAATACTTGTACCTATACTTATATCCAATCAAGTAGGTAATATTCATATTGACTGAGTACGAGTAAGGTCGGTGCTCGACGAGTAGGGTACCAATTGCCATCCTAACCTACCGAATCAACAAAAAAGTTACTGATTTATTAGATTTTTGTAGGTCTATTCGATTTTAAAGGAAAAAACATAAACCACTCTGCACTCATGTAACATCTTGCCTGTTCTGACCAACTTTTCTGTAGCATTTCATTGAATTTTGATCCAATCCTTTGATGTTCGAGATGATGAATAGGTGTTTGATATGTTGTTTGGATGTTTGATGATGAATGATGATGTTTTGGAGTGATTTAAGTTCATTGATCTTGTGGTGTTCGATTGGAATGGAAGAAATCAATTTATTTTTGATGATTCAGTCTCTGAAACGCCCGTTTGTCCAAGTCAAGGGCGAAACACGCATTTTAGCAATGTTGCGGGACGAAACGCACATATCTCGACATGAAATGGCTACATTTTGCACCCTTCGTCTTTAAATCATTCCCAACCCCGACTTCTCTCGGCCAAACTTCATTTTCACCACTCCAATCACCCACAAACCCGTCCAAATCTCTCTCCCATTGCCTCCCATTGTTCTCCTTTGATTTGTTGAGGTAAGATCATCATTCTAAGTTGATTATTTCATCAATTTCTTCCAAATTCATGTGGCTTTTATTGGGTTGTTTACACAAACTCAAGGTAAAATCCCTTATTTATTTTGTTATCTTTCTTCATTTTTTCATGAATAATTGTGTGGGTTTGTTGGGTGTTGTTTGGAGGACGAGTTTGAGGCTAGGATTTGGATTTGATGATTGTTTTTGATGGGTTTGAGATGCTTTTTTTTTATGGATAATGCTAGAATGGGTGTAGGAATGATGTGGGTTTTATTTAATTGTGTTGAATATGCATTTTTTTGTGTTGGGTTTAACTATGTCCGAATTTTTGAAGGTAATATTGGGTGGATTGATGATGATTTTGAGTTGGATTTTGGTTAATCTTGAAGAAATAGATATAAATTTAATTTGGTTTTTGATTGATTTTGGAGATTGAAGAGAATTTGGTGTTGCTAGGGATTTAATTAGAAGAATTTAGTTGGGTTTTGATGATTAATTGATTATTTGGTGAAACCATGCATTGATGTGTATCTACGTGCTTTGTTGTATGATCAACTTGTGCATGTATCAATGTGCTTTGCTTAACTTTTTTAGTTGTATTGTAAATCATCAAAACTTATAATGATTTTTGTTGAGTCTAGTTTTGATGATGAAGACAACAAAACATCTATGAACGATGTTTGGAGTCCATGAAAGCAGACATTGCACGAGAAGAAGACGTTGCTCTTATACATCACTTGCTTGCACATTCTTTTCTGTTGAGTTCAGTTTGATGATGATGAATGCAAAACATCTATGGAGAGATTCAAAGTTGAGGACTTGTTTATATCTGCCTACAAAGCACTTAAAAGAGGATATAAGTCGCGTAGACTAGGTGCTATGGGTGTAGAAGGCGTTGTTGTGCACGCAGAAGTATTGATCCAGAATATAGTGAGCATCAGATATTGACCTACGCACATAAAAGGAGTACACTGCACATAAAAAAGCGAATGTCCACCATATAAGCTAAAATGATTGGTGGTCGATTTGTGCCAACAAAGCTTGCGAATGAAAGAAGTGTGAAGAAGCCCAAAGACGAGTGGAATGAACGTGACAAAAGGCGCGTCTCCTACAACCACAAAGCTATACATATTCTCTACTATTCTTTGAGCAAATATCAGTTTAACAAGGTTCAACAATGCTCTACTGCTCAAGAAATTTGGCGAACTTTGGAGGTTACTTATGAGGGAATAAGCCAATTCAAAGAGAACAAAATCTCTCTTCTTGTCCACAAATATGAGCTGTTCAAGATGGAGGAAGAAGAATCCATTTAAGAAATGTTTGATCGATTCAATGACATCCTCAATGACCTCAATTCTCTTGGCAAATCAAATACAAATTCTGAGATTATGAGGAAGATTTTAAGGGCTTTGCCAAAATCATGGGCTTCCAAGAAAGATGCAATTTTAGAAGGCAAGGATCTAAACTCTTTGCCTTTGGAGGAGGTAATTGGTTCTTTACTTATTCATGAAATGAGTATGAAAGAAGATGAAGAAAAGGAAGGCAAGAAGAAGAAGAGGACATATTTGGTCATTGCATTGAAAGCTCAAGCTCAAGTGAGAATGATGATGATGAACAGGATGGGTTTGAAGACATGGAATACCTCACAAATAGATTTGCAATTTCCTCAGTAAAGAAAGGGGTGCAAAGGAGGTAAACAACAACAAAAGCAAGCTTATTTGCTATCAATATCATAAACCGGCCATGCTAGACTAGATTGTCCTTATTTGAAAAAGTATAGCAAAAGGAAGAAAAGAAGATCCTTTGATGGTAATTCAAGCTCTAGTGTGTTGGATCAAGGGTGATCAACATTAAGTTCCTTTTTATGTTTTGATGATAAGCAAAATGTTTGACTTGAAGAGAAACAAGTTGGAAACGCTCTGAGTTGTGAAACAAGCCACTGTAAGTGCTTCACATACGTCAAAAATATGTCACGTACGTAAGAGAAGGTCTGAAGACAAGCAGAAGCCACTGGAACCCTCTGAAGCATGTTTCATGTACGTAAAAATAAGTTAACGTACGTGTGTTGTTATTGACGTACGTGTGATATAAGTTCACATACGCAAAGCCTGCTCAAAGATGATCAACGTACGTGATATTAAACAAACGTACGTAAGCTGGAGAATTTGCAGATGACGTACATGAGGATAAAGTGACGTACGTGGGAATGGCACAGATAGCTACAACGGGCATAAATGCATTCCAACGGTCATATTCTTCAAAGCAACGATCATATTGATTCAAAGGGCTATAAATACATCAAGGAAGGGCACAAAAACGCGGATGATCATATGGATTCAAGTCCAAATCATTTTCATCATTCCCCTCACTCTAAAACACCAAATCAAGCTAGAGATCAAGATCAAGAGCATCAATCTCAAATACTTAACTCTAGCATAGAGCTTTCATTTCTTTTGTAACTATTTTGTAAAACATTTTGAGAGTGAGAGAGGTTTGTTATGAACCTATAGAAAACAACATTGTAATGGCATTAGAGGTTTGAGCCATAATCAGACTTGTATGCTTTAGAGGGGTGAGTCGTAATCAACCTTGCTGGCTTTAGAGGTGTGAGCCGCAATTAACCTTGTTAGCTTTAGAGGGGTGAGCCGTAATCAACCTTGTATGCTTTAGAGGGGTGAGTCGTAATCAACCTTGTAGGCTTTAGAGGGGTGAGTCGCAATCAACCTTGGTGTAAGACTTTGTTGGATTGAGCCGGAATCAATCTCATCGATAGTGAAAAGCCTAAGTGAGACTTAGGTAGTGGACGTAGGCATGGTTGGCCGAACCACTATAAATTGCGGTGTTGTTTTCTCTCTTCACTCCAACTCACTTCCACTCTACAAACTCAACGAAGGCATCCCCAGGAAAATTCCCCAACATAGTGATGACGATAAAGTTGGAGGAATATGCTTATTAGCTCATGCAAATGTGGTACAGTTCCCTTGTATTCAAATTTTGTTTTAATTCTTTCATTTATTTGCATTTTTTATTATTATGATGCATGTGTCGATTTTTTGATATTCGTAGGGGACAAATATTTGTTGATTGATTGATTAATTGCATACATTGAGTTTCTGTTTTTCAAAGGCTATGCATATTTTGAAACAAAAAGGGGGAGTTTTAATCTCAAAATTATTTCTTTGAAAAATGCATATGCTTAGGGGGAGCTTTAATTGCATTACTTGATTGCATTAATTATTTAGGGGAGAAGTGTGCATACCTTTTTGATGATACAAAAAAGGGGAGAAGTGTTACATGAATTTGCATGTTATTTTTCCAATTGGTATCATCTTTATTTTAAGCATCATGAATATAATTTTGTTAGACTAACCAAGTGACAATGAGTAAAATCATTGATCAAATTGTTTGCTATTGATGAATAGGTTTTTAAATTCATGAATGTTTTTTCATCATAAAAAAAAGGGAGATTGTTGAGTTCAGTTTTGATGATGATGAATGCAAAATATCCATGAAGAGGTGCAAAGTTGCGGACTTGTTTATATCTCGCTGCAATGCACTTAAAAGAGGATATAAGTCACATAGACCATGTGCTATAGGTGTAGAAGGCGCTGTTGTGCATGTAGAAGTATTGATCCAGAGTACAGTGAGCATTAGATATTGATCTACGCACATAAAAGGACGTACAACACACGTAGGCGAGCTAATTTCCACCAGATAGGCTGAACAAAGACGTCTATGCACGTAGAAGAGGATATTACGCACGTAGTAAACCACTGGGTGAAAATGCATAATTTTGGAAGTCATTCGAATGCACGTAGTATGCGGTACAATTCACGTAGGTCATGATATTATGAGCGTAGAACATGTATAATGCACGTAGATGCCAATCTATTCAAGGAAGTGGTTACTAGGTCAAATCCTATGCACGTACAAGGAAGATCGAGTCACTTAGAAATCAGTTGGAACATGGCACTATGCACATAGTATAAGGTGACGTCAGTTAATTTGGAATTCTACACTCTCTCACAACAGCTACTTTAAGGCTCCAACGGCTATATTACTAAAAGTAGCTATAAATAGACGTAGCAGAAAAGAAGAGAAAAAATGAGAGACCTTTGCTAAACTTGCTATTCACTTTCTCTCTTATTTCTACCTTTCTAACCCATTTGAGCTACTTACCTGCAATCTTATAGTTGGGTTTACGTGAGCTTAAAACTGTTATACCATTGGGTTGATTTTGTATCAAGCAAGGTTGTTTGTTTGGGGTAGATAGGTTTTCTAGTGAGCCTTAGAAAACTACAGTTTTGGTTTGCTTATTTTATACCTAAACCAAGTGGTGAATGATTTTCTAGTTAAGCCTGCAAAAACCAGGGAAACAATTTCCTTGTTGAGCCCGCAAGAAAAAAGGTGTAACGATTTGCTTGTTGATCCCGCAAAAACAAGTGTGTAAACTGTTTTCCCTCCACCCGGAAGTGAGGAGTTAGTGGATTGAAATTGTTGAGTGTATCTCAAGGAGTGGACATATGTCAAGAGGATCGTGTTGGATTTCTTATGCGATTAATCAACATTATATGCAGTGAAAAACACAAGAAACACACCACAAAATCCATATATGATAATATAATCAATTAAAAAAACGTGCAGAATTTTATTACCTCTTATCTTTGCTGGTCGAAAATCACAACACCAAAAGAGCCCGAATCAAAACATTGATCCATTTCTCCTTTGCTAGTGTGGAACGTGATTGACTATAGGGACTGCCAAAGGACGACTCCTCTCTACTCTCACACACACACAGATCTCTAGGTTAGACTACGTGTGCTAGTGCTCACAAAACTTGCTTTCTTTCTTTTAGGTTTGACTATATTGAAGAGCAAAGCAAAACAATTTTCTTTCTCCTTTTTAGAGTTTCGGCTAGGGTTTGCACCAGAGGGAGAGTTCTAGGTTTTCCAAAAACCCTAGGGTTTTTATACCTTGTGTGTCACACCCTTTTTTAATTGCCCAAACCCCTATTGTTTTATTTCAAAAATAAAACCCTAGATGTAGTGTACTAAGTGGCCGACCATACTCCTAAAAAATAGGAGATTACTTCTTGAACAAGTCCTACTTAAACAAGAAGTCTGCTTCCTTCCATTTTAATTATTTAATTAAACCAT
>CAODLS011468259.1:0-14801 GCA_948243855.1 Flueggea neowawraea | reverse complement strand
ATAGCAGCATGAGTCACAGGTCGGCCAACTGGTGCTTTAGACTCTCTCCTCCTCATCATTTGCGTATGTATAGTTAGTTGAGTCTTTTTGACTTGTATTTATAAAGTTTTGAAACTGGGTTGTATATATGTGACTTATACTGATGTATATGTTTATGTTTACATGACAAAAGCGTATTATCTTGCTGGATTTTCATAATGGTATATGTTTATGTGTGATTATATGATTACAGTTTCAATTATATGGAGAGTATATAAATTACTTGCCATATGTATATGGTTATGGTTGTGTAAGAAATATGTTATCATGTTGGAATTTTGTGATAACATGTAATTATATGAATGCAATTTAAATGAAAAATTAGGTAAAAAGGCATCACAAAAACTTTTGCAAATCAAAGCAAGTAACAAAGTTCTTTTACAAACAAAATCAAAGTTAAATGAGGAAGTAATAAAACCACCAATTCACAAACAAAATAAATCAAATGCTAGGTAAAGTAAAAAGAGTAAGGGAGAGAGAAAAAATATGATTTATAGTGTTTTGGTCCTATTTGACCTACTTCCACTCCTCTAGATCCACTAGAGAATTTCAATCCACTAACTCCTCTCTTACAAGTGGAGGGAAACCATTACACCTTGCTTTTGTGAGCTCAAAAAGAAAATTGAATCTCTATTTTTTATGGGCTCAACTAGAAAACTGTTACCACTTATTTTCAGGACAAAACAAGAAACAACACCTCTAGTTTTTGTGGGCTTAACTAGAAAATCATTCACAACTAGTTTTCTAAGGCTCACTAGGAACCACTCTTGTTTTTCTAACGCTCAACAAGAAAACCTAACTACTCCAAGTAAAAAACCTTGCTTGTAACAAAATTCAACCCAAGAATATAGCAAATTAAAGCTCACACAAATGCAGAAATGTATGCAAGTACAATAGCTCAAATGGATCAGAAAGATAGAGGTGAGAGATAAAATAAATAGCAAGTCTTGGCAATAGTATCTCTCTTTTCTCCTTCTACTCTGCGATGTCTATATATAGCCACTTTTAAGAAAATAGCCATTGGAAGCTTTGAAGTAGCCCGTGTGATAGTAGAAATTTCTATTTTAAATGGCGTCACCGTCACCAACGTGTGTTATTGATATTAACGCACATTCTTCAGATACACCATCAGAGATTAGCGTGTGTTGTAGACCATCAAAGTTTGTTGTCTAAGTTATAGTGTCTACTGCTTTGTGAAAACCTTCAACTGTGTGCTTAGACAGTAAACAACATGCGTTGATAAAGACATCAGTGTGCTTTAACAGTTATAGTGTCTACTGCTTTGTGAAAACCTTCAACTGTGTGCTTAGACAGTAAACAACATGCGTTGATAAAGACATCAGTGTGCTTTAACAAATGATCTGTGTGCCTTGCTCCAAATTCTAGAATATGTATTTTCAACAAAACATTCATCAACGTGCATTATCCATTCTTCTACGCATTTTGTCTTCTTTAAAGTTTACACCTTTAATTCTAACATCACCTTATATGAGGAATATTCAAATTAAAATCCTGAGGAGCATATAACAACTTTCTCAGTATCTGATAGCCTTCACGACTATGCACGCTCTTGCCTTCACAACGTGCATTGTTAAGTTTCTTCAAAGATGACACCTTTGCTTAACAACGGGCCTTCTTGACTTCATCAGCGTCTCCCTACATGATCGCTTAGATAAGTTATGAGCAATTCCTCAACAACATGTGTAGCTCCTGTATAATGTGTGTAGTCATTGTTCTTCAAAGGTCATGTGTTTACTCATCTACGTGTGTTTCTTTGCCTTTCAACCTGCATTGTTCACGCCTAACGTGCCTAGATGCAAATTCTGCACATATCAACATGCGTATATAAGCTTGTACATGCACTGTGGCCATGAATCACAAATTCTGCACTTCTTTCATGAATTTTTTGTTCACGTCATCGTCAAAATTGAACTCAACAAAATATACATATATGCACGCTATGTAAGTAGTATCATTTCAAAAATCATTTCGAAACCATTCGCGGAAAAAGCCTGCAATATGCATTCATTCAAAAACTGAGTAAAACATTCCAAAGAAACCTTTCAAGCTTTATGACAGCTAGCATACATTCAGAAACAAAGTGAAATCCTTTAGAAAGAAAAACCTTTTATCTTATCAGAAATTTCAGAAGCAGAAGTCAAAACCTTTTTAGCTTATTAAAAATTCCAGAATCAAAGGTTTTCCACATAGTACAAATATATAGACGTTAAGGCAAGTAAAGCCGCACAAACGAGTATAGCCATTAATGCAGATATAGCCACTAAGGCAGATGTGCTCACTAAGGTACTGAATAGCCACTAAGGCGAATAATGTAGCCATTGAGGCTGTATCCAACAATGGATCATAAGGAGTAACAAAGTACTACTGCCATTAAGGTCGTATCAGAGTAGTTTTTCAAAAACAAACGAATATAGAATAATCTATTTCAAAATCAGAAGAAAACATTTTGTAAGCAAACAACATACAAAGCAGATAAACATTTACAAAAATAAATTTTCAGAATTTACTTAAGAAGCGTGCCAAATAAATATAATATAATCAATTTGTATTATTTTTCAGAATCAAATCAACTTTTTACGGACACATAAAATCTTTCGAAACAAAGTATTATTACTATTCCAAAATTCTAATAACTTTCCAAAAAACAGATTTCATTATTGACCGAAATTTTGAAAATTTCATAAATAAATTTAAATCAAACAAGTCCTCACATAAGTCAAATTTTAGGATTCTCGATCCTTTAATTAGTTTGGATTGCATGCAAAGGTCGAAACACAACAAAAAAGTATAAGTTCAGAAAGACAGCCTATATGTCTGAAGTCGACATCACACTCACCTGGATGTCGAGCTAACAAACTTCAAATCACTAACAACCGGTAGATGGCAGGGCACCTTGGAAACCATACTGAGCTGAAACATAATTTATTATAATGGACGTCAAACAAGGTAACTGTAGCATTACAGACTATGCGTGAAATACAAATACAAACTCAAACCCCGACAGTGTCAGAAATCTTATTTAAATCGAAGATTTAACACTCTCATCGAAAATCAGACCTCAATATAAAATTACAGTTTGGTCCTCCAACTATTTCAAAATTATAACACATTCCTCAAACCTTTCAAAATTTATCAAACAGTCCCTAAAGTATTTCTATTATCAAATCATACCTCAAAATATTTAGAAATTGCATTTTAGACCCCAAATATGTAAAATATCAAGTTTATTCCCTTTGAGAAAAATTATCTAAAATGTCCTTCTCTTGATTCAATAGATAAAAATTGTTTTCAATCACCTACATTGACTCTAATCAACCTCAAGAAGTAAAATCTATAATTAGTTTCACCAAAATAACTCAAAATCACCATTAATTAGCTCAAACCCGAATCAAACCCTAACCCTTTCAAAAACGCATCAAATCTCTTGATTCAAAGCTTGATTCATGTTTATCTAACCTCAAAAAATCATAATCTAACAACCTAAAACATCCATTTCAACAAAAATTAACAAATCTGAATCCCAAATTCAAAATACCCATAATCGTTCATCAACAAAAATTTGAAATCCAAGCATGAAATGGACGAAAAGAAGAGTAATCTTACCTCAGATGACATTAAGGAATGATGAGTAGGCAATGACTGATTTGGACAAGTTTGGCAGAGATTTGGATAAAAATGAGGGTGTGAAGCTGAGAGGGGGTCATGTTGGGTGTTATAAAAACGAAGAATATAGAAACACACCGTTTTAATTTCTACATGGCTAACTCAAGTTAGAGGTTCTTTAACTCGAGTTAGATTTTCCCAGTATTGAATCTAGGAGCGTGGATAACTCGAGTTATCCAAGCATCATACAACTCGAATTAGAGCTTTATTAAACTCGAGTTAACCACAGTCTGCACCACTCGAGTTACACAAAGTGTTTACTCGAGTAACTCGTTACTCTAAGGGTTCAACCACATCCCAACTTTCAAAAATATCATTGTTTGCACCGTCAACATCCCCTAACATGATTAAGCTTCTCAACACCCCAAACTCATATCTGGATCGATAAAAAATGAATGGAAGGTTGTCAGAATGGGTGAGATATTACACTAGATGACTGTTTTAACCCATATAAGGACTTCTTTAACAAGCGCATATGATATGGCTTTTCAGGATCAACAAATTACTTAGGTTGTTTCATATAAATTTCCTCCTCAAGGTTTCCATGTAGAAAAGCAGTTTTAATGTCAAATTTCTCAAGCTCCAAGTTTAAAACGATTACCATGGCTAGGAGAGCTCGAATGGTTTTATGCTTCGCAACCGGTGAGAACACTTCGTTATAGTCAATCCTTTCCTTCTATAAAAAACCCTTCGCCACAAGCCTTAATTTGAACTTAGGTGGTTCGTCATCTAAAATCCTATCCTTTATTCTGAAAAGCCATTTACAATCAACAAGTTTCACCCCCTCCGACAATGGCACAAGTTCCCAAGTTTGATTTTTTTTGCAAAGATGTCATATTCATCCATTAAGCTTAGTCATTTTTCTTTTTCTTTACTCTCCACTGCTTCATTATATGACCTTGGTTCCTCCCTTTCAATTTCTTTGGCCACTGCTAAGGAAAAAGCAACATGATTAGTAATATTGGTATTAACACAATCCACATACCTTGCTGGCATGCCTCCGAATTTTTGGCCTCGGTCTCCTTACTGCTATACTCTGTGAATCATTCTGGTTGATATCAAGTTGTTCTACATGTGTGTCAGTCACACCATTCTTCTTTGGAGTATCAACCTCTAACTCCAAATTCTAATTTGCACCCAGATCAGTTTCATTATTTCCTTCAAGATCACCAAACTCTTTATTTTGGCAAAACACAGCAGATTCATCAAAGGTTACATTTCTACTAATAATAAATTTTAGGGTTTTGTTCTTAGTACACCACATTCTGTAACCTTTCACCCTAGTTGCATACCCTAGAAATATGCATTTAACTACCCTAAGCTCCAATTTGCCATCACTAACATGAGCATATGCAGGACATCCAAATATTCTCAAGCCATAATAATTAGAGGGTTTCTCGGACCATACCTTTTGAGGAGTTTTAAAATCAATTGCAATCAATGGCGATCTATTTACCAGGTAAGCAGTAGTGTTAACTACTTCAGCCCAGAACTGCTTTAACAACCTAGCGTCTAACGTCATACATCTAGAACACTGAACAAGTGTTTAGTTCATCCGTTCTGCAACTCCGTTCTACCGTGGCGTATGTCGCACAGTACGGTGCCTTATCAATTTTTTTGTTACAAAATTAAAGCCCATTGTAAGTTCTGAGTGTCTTGACTACCTTACCAGTCCGTTTTTCTACCATAGTCTTCCACTCCTTGGACCTCCCAAACACTTCATCCTTAGACTTCAGAAAATGCACCCATGCCTGTCTAGAGAAGTCATCAATAAATGTTACAAAGTACGTACATCCACTATGAGACTCCACTAGAGAAGGACTCCATAAATCAGAGTGAATGTATTCAAGGACCCCCTTAGTAGTGTGAAAACCCATATTGAATTTCACCTTGCATTATTTACCTATAACACAAGTCTCACAGAACTTCAGCTTTCCAGTCTCAACACCATCTAATAGCCCTTTCTTACTCAAAATGGAAAGTCCTTTCCTCACCCATATGCTCTAATCTTCGGTGCCACAACTCTGTACTATTATCCTTCTTCTCTACAAAATCAATAACCATGGAGCTTGACACCGCCACTGCTCCCAACATTGAACTACCCATCAACATATAAATCCCTTGCTGTGATTTTCCTTTCATCACTACTAGAGCTCTCAATGACACTCTAAGAACTCCACCACTCCCAAAGAATGTGTACCCATTTTTATCCAATGTACCCATAGAGATCAAATTCTTTCGCAGTTTAAGGACATACCAGGCATCCAATGTCCTAACCATTCCATCAAACATCTTGATATGCACTGAACCACTACCCTTGACACTCAACTCCCCATCATCACCCAACTTTACACTGCCATTCCACTCCATGAAGGTAGTCTTCCTTGAATAAGTCATATGATAATAAGCACAAGTATCTAAGACCCAAGTTTCTACAGAACTAGCTATACTGATAGTAAAAACATCGCCTCATTCTCTCTCATCGGAACTATCTTGTTTATCAAAACCATTTTGAGCTACAACAACTTGTCCATTACCATTAAATCCCTGTTTGTTTCCCTTCTTCTTTTGTGGACAATTCTTTCTAAAATGCCCATTCTCCTTGCAGTAAAAACATCTTAATGCAGACTTCGACTTGGAACGCGACATAATACGTCTTCCACCATTCCGTTCCATGCTCTTGCCCCTACTCACAATTGACGCAGACTCCATATTGCCTTGCTCAGAACCAAAAACCAAGTTCTTCAATTCTTTAGACAATAGAGCATCTTTAACACCATTTATTGATATACTATCTCTACCATACATGATAGTATCAACAAAATTCTCATGAGAGTCAGGCAAAGAACACAACAGAAACATGGCGTGATCCTCTTCTTCAATTTTAACACCAACACCTTTTAGGTCTAATATGATTCTGTTAAAATTATCAAGGTGGTCTTTTACCTGTATACTTTTTCTCATCTTCAATGTATGCAGTTGCCTTTTCTGATAAACCTTGTTGGTCAGAGATTTCTTCTGGTACTTGCTTTCAAGCTTTTTCCACAAACCAACTACAATATCTTCATATGCCACCTCCCTTAACACTTCATTTGCCAGACTCAATAGAATCTCAGTATGTGCCCTTGACATAATATCAGCCTTATGCTCCGCTGTCAATTCTTTAGGTAATCTCTCTTCACCTTCTATTGCCTCTGCACACTTCTGTTAAACTATAAGCACCTTCATCTTAAGCTTCCACATGGTGAAATCATTCGAGCAATTGAATTTCTCAATCTCAAATTTGTATGAAGACATCTTCTTTCTATAATGACGAATCCAAGAGTTTCTGAATAAACAAATGTCTGTGGCTCTGATACCATTTGTTAAGCAAACAAGCGATATAACAAATAGAATATAGAAGAGAACAATCACACACAAAATAAGAATTTAGGTAGTTCAATCAATTGATCTACATCCACGGGCAGAGAAAGCGAGCAATTTTGTTATTCACTTTGAAAGTCGGCCAAAAGATTACAAGAATTTTTCAAGCCACCTATTTATGTGTTTACAATTAGTTCTAGTGAAAACCAACCACCCCAAGCCCTAAAACTCGTCCAAAACCATCTAGATATGAAGACACGAGCAGAAATCAATAAGACACGAGCGGGGAATGGAAAACACGGTCTGAAAAATGTGTCTGTGTGTCGAGTAAGCTATGGCCTTGCAATACACGATTTGGGAAACAGTCGTGTCCCAGGCCGTGTCCTTCCAAACTTGCTTCCTTTCGATGATCCGAGAGTTACACGGGCACAAGCACGATTTGGCACTCCTGAACACGGTTTGTACATGTCCATGTCCACCCAGACATGACCCAAAACTCCTTCAATCTTCGTCAACTCATCTCCAACTTGTTTGCCCCAACAAAACACCTAAGTGACTTCAACAACTCTTCAAGAAAATACAATTCAACTTAACGCATATATTCGTTTCGCATCATCTTCTTCTGCCACCATCAACTAATGTTGGGCAATCGATCGGTTCGGATCCAAAACAAACCGACCATGATAGAAGAACTGAAAGAACCAAACCGATTTTAGTTTTGGTTTTTGAAATTTAAAACAAAACCGAACCGCTTTAACCGAATAAATAAAAAATTGAAAATTGAACAGACCATTTAAAGCAAATGAACCAAACTGATGAAGCCAAAATCAGTTTGGTTCGGGTCGATTTGATTTGGTTTTCAGTTCGGATCAATTGATGCCCACTCTTAAAATTATTACCTCTCTCTCTCTTTCTCTCTAATACTCAAACACACAAGCAAAGACCTTTACTTTTATTTCCACTTTTTGCGTACGGAATTGCTGAAATGCTTTATTAAGGAACCCAGACCTTGTTCTCATCTTATAAAGAGAAAAGTAGGGGGAAGGGAATCTAATTCAAGTTACAAGCAGACAAAACCAGAGGAAGGGCATATTTAGAAAGAAAGAAAAGAAAACTTTGGATCGTTAATGAACCGTCATGCAGATGGTTATTCTGTCGCCAGAGGGGAAAGCAAAATCTTTGGCTTTATAGCAGAACTCGCACTGTCTCAAAATTCCTTTTTTCTTATACGGAGATTGCCGACCAATATGTCTCTTGACCAGTCACTGTATTTATTCAAATTCTTGCTCGTCACACTTTGTGTGCAATAAAAATATTCCCACATAAATCTAACCGATCGAGATTTACCATTAGATCTTTTTTTTTAACTGTACCATTAGAGTTGAAATCTTGGACTTTAAACTCTCTTCATTCGAAAGTTAAGCTTCATCTTCATATTTTCTTAACTCAAAACAATGCATTTAAATTTGAGATTTATTTGGTTAAGTATTCAGTAGTTAAATAATAATAGATTGGATAAATAACTACGGGAAGATTACAACATTTTCATTAATGATGGACAAGAAAAATTGAATCAATGTATCATTAATTATTTATTTTATAAATATCAGTAGTCTGTGAACTATACAACCAATTTATCAATATGTTATCTGTAAAATGGATAACTGAACAAAAAAACAATAGTTAAAATTTTTCGGTTTTCGAAATAAACTCCGATCTCAAACATGCAACGTTCATATAGAAAATCAATAAATTGTTATATCACATTGTTCGCTGCTTTTTTGGCCCGAGGCTCACCGACCTGCACGGATCGCTCTTGAGAGTGAACATGTGCTTCAAAGAGTTTGTGTTGTCTAGTAATTTAAGACTTTTAAATCAGAGACGAGTACGCAAACAAGTGCGAATTTCATAAAATATCATATTAAAATTGAAAGATTTGGTCCCAATAAGAATGACAATCCAACAGGGGGTGAATTGGATTTTTAGTAAGTTAAAAAACTTTGTTGAAAATCTTTTGCAAATTAAAATAAATAACAAAACTTAAAACAAGTAAAATCAAAGTATAAATGCGGAAACAATAAAACCACCAATTCACAAATATAAAGTAAAGTAAATAGAGTAGGAAGAGAGAAAACAAAGCCTTAATTTATAATGGTTTGGTCCTCCTTGACCTACGTCAACTCCTTGAGATCTACTCAAGAATTTCAATCCACTATCTCCTCACTTTCAGGTGGAGGGAAATCGTTTACACCACTTGTTTTTGCGGGCTCAACAAGCAAACCATTACACCTCTAGTTTTTGCAGGAAACAAACTAGGAAACCTTCAACCTCTCTTGTTTTTCTAAGGAACCAAAATAAGGAAAAACCTATCAATTAGTTTTCTAAGGTTTACTAGTAAACTATTCTTGTTTTCAAAGGCTCGACAAAGAAACCTATACAACATTCAATCAAATATTTTAATTGTTACAAATTGTGTTTCCAAAACACAGAATTTAAGCTCAACCCAACCCAAGAATAATAGCAAATGAAAATAGCAAGAATGGATATAAAAATAAAATTGAGAGAATAAATGAGAAAATAAAAATTGCAAAGTGTGACCAATGTTTCTCTATGATTCTCTTGCTTCTTCTAGTGTTGGAGATGTCTATTTATAGCCTTCTTGGAGTTTGTGACAGTTGGAATCAATAATAGAGCCGTTGTAAAATAGATCCAAATATTGTACAATGCTGACATTGGATATTATGTGCATAGTACCAGATACTGTGTGCACAAGACAGATACTATGTGCACAATACCAGATATTACGTGCATAATACCATGTATTACGTGCGTAAACGGATTTTTTTAAGTTTGCACTTTTAATACTTCACGTGATTGTGTCAGGAAATATTCAAATTCAAATTTCCGAGGAGCGTCTTGAATTTGTCAGTTTCTGGAATCCCGTTTACGTGCATAGTATCAGTACTACGTGCATAGTATGATTCCATCAGCGTACTATAGTATCCAATACTGTGTGCGTAGTATGATTCCACCAGCGTACTGTGTGCATAGTATCCAATACTGTGGATATAGTAGCCATTTTTAGCACAATCATTTTTTGGTCTTCATCTTTCTTGGATGATTTGTTCTTATTATCATTAAAACTAAACTCAACAATTCCAAAATTTTAAACTCAATTTCACTTTCATTACAATTTACATCATTTTTTCAATATTTTACTAATAAATTAGATAACACTTTTTTCAGAACTACAGTATCTGAATAAAATTAACTCATCAATATTCACTCCTAAATACTATTCATCTACTATATCAATAAAATATTCACTTTTTTAATATTTTCTCTCTCCAATACATAAATTTAAAAAAATATTAACACACAAATAAAAATAAAATAATATTTTTACTCTTCAAATTTGTCTAACCCCATTAGACATGCTCTTATGTAGGGGTGACAATTCGTATTAGTCGTGTCATAATCGTGTCATGTCATTTTATTACAACATATCATTATACATTCATTATATGTGACATAAATATTAAAAAATTGATTTTGTGTCATTAGTGTCATGTCATAATCGTGTACACCGTAATCGTGTTATCGTGTCATAAATGTGTCAAAAATTGCCAGACGTACTCTTTTGTCCTCTTTTTAGTGTATTCACACACGGGACGAGTTATGTCGTTTTTACACATTTGTGTTTCTCGTCTTTTTAAACAATTAGGATTAAATTTAAATTAATTTGACTGTTATAAAATTGTCAACCCATTAAAAGGTCATTATGTTGTACATATATCTTTTAATGTGTTGATACTTTTATAACTGTTAGATTAATTTTAACTAAATATAAATTGTTAAAGATAGATAAAGTATGTTAATGCAAAATTGTGATAGCCAAATCCATTCCCACACAGGGTTCCTAATGGCTTTTAACTTTAGTTCTAGCTTAAGATAATTTTTTTGTAAATTCAAATGCTAAAACTCATTAACAAGATAGCACCATAAATAATTTGTTTACAAAAGTAACCGTCTTGATATAAACAGTAAACTGGAAAAATCTCGCTATTTATTTCTCGAGATCAACCTCGTTTTCTTTACTCTTTTTCAGGGTCAGTCTTGTTGAGTCAGAGAGCGGTAGTGCCACGTATGTGTAAATTTAGTTTTAACTAATTTGACATATAAATGCGGTGGTCTTTGTCTTAAAAAAACCCTTCAAAAAGACCTTTAATTATTTTGATACACTAATGCGGCACGGACTTAACACCATCAAACCTATTAAGTTAAACTCATAAGAAAAATCAAATAAAATTAATTCATTAAACCTCCAAATTAGCTAAATAATTAGTCTTTTAAAATTAGATTGAGGAGGACGTAATCATGATAACCATTTTCCCCTTTTTCCCCCAACTCAATAGCTAAGCATGTGATTACAATCACAAAATTTGTTATATCAATTATTACGTAAATAATGGACACAATTACAAATCCGTGAGGCGATTGTGACATGTCACCTGTAATAAAATGCTGTATCTTTCTTTAGTGAATAATAAACACATAACAGTAGAATCAATTAACTACTGATTTAAAAAAAGCTTCGAACAAACATAATTATTGGCTAATGATTGTTAAAATGTTCCCTACGGCTAAAATCGGGGCACTCCTAATATGAAACAAAGGTTTAATAATTAGCTTAATTAATTAATTACCTTTGTCCACCACCTGAACACAACACAGCTGGATATACCGGGTAGTTGCAAGACTGATACCCACCACAGAATCCAAATACTCAAAATTAAAATCCTAAACTATCCCATTTCATCTTGTGTGTTTGCTAGATGGTATCAGAGTAGCGATATTTATAAAGAAAAACTACATCCCACCTTAAAAGGGTTGAGGATGGTATTAAAATGAGAACTTTCTTTATTAAGAATTTTTTTAATAAATTAAATAATTAATGCTCAAATTAAATAATTCTAGTAACAATTAAGTAACAGTTATAATTACTTAATTTATCGCAAAATTAAGTAACTGATCAAAATTAAGTAACCGGTAGTCAAATTAAGTAATAACATTTAAAATTAAGTAATCACTTCTTAAAATTAAGTAATAGCATTTAAAATTAAATAATCACCTCTTAAAATTAAATAACTGAGGCTAAAATTAAGTAACTCGAGTATTCAATGAGAACTTTTTCTTGTTGCAATAGAATGGAGGACTTCATGCTTGCAAGGAACTGCTATCGAAGCACGAAGTTGTGCTTCATAATAATGAAACGAAACTCATTCTGTGAGCAGTAAAAGCGCATCAAAATCAATTCACCTTGCAGCGTCGATCAACGTCTTTAACAGAGCATAAGACAAGAGTTCCAACAACTGCGTCAACAGAAGCATCACTTAACGGTATATCCTCTCCAACCTGGCATAAGTAATACCTTGAGGAAATCAATTGATGAAAACTTCCTCATCTCGG
This sequence comes from Flueggea neowawraea, assembly GCA_948243855.1. Classification (NCBI taxonomy): domain Eukaryota; kingdom Viridiplantae; phylum Streptophyta; class Magnoliopsida; order Malpighiales; family Phyllanthaceae; genus Flueggea; species Flueggea neowawraea. The sequence continues at coordinate 2,246 of CAODLS011468259.1, read as the reverse complement.
AAACGAAAAAAGCTTCATAGTTCAGAAAATGGTACAAGTTGAACTTTCTCATCAGAGCGCATGGACTAATCAAGAATCAACTTCACAGGTAATACCACGATCTTAAAAATAGAAGTCCTTGCAGAAAAATTTACAATTACGAATTCAAACACAGAATCTTTTCGCTAATTCTAAGAACCATAGTCATGAAATCATGTTGGTGCTTCTCCGACATCAATCAGTACAATAACAATATGTGCTGATTATTTATTGCTGAACAGGAAGACAATTCAAACAACTAGCGACTAATGGCCATTAAAATAAGAGTTCAACAAGACATAATTGGACAAAGCCATAAGAAAAGCAAACATACTGCGTGTATAAATTTGAAATTCATGGGTGGCAGACCCGCAGCGACTGCTGCTTCAACAGCATATTTTTCCATCTTTCTATTTGGATCCACATCAAAGACTTGTACATCACTACTATTAGCATAATACTTGAGGTTAGGACCCGCCCCGATACCCATCTCCAACACCTGCTTGGCCTTGCCTCTCAAATTGGCGAAAAGATTCGACTTGTATGCTGCAATCTTGCCGCATAACAGAACCCACCATCAACGAAAAACAAACAAATTACATTAGCCAATTATGTCATATATCTTAAAAAGAACCAGTAGCTAACCTCTGCTTCATAAGCTCCCATGGCTGAACTCAAAACCCATGCATAAAACTCCTCGTACCAGTCCGGTCTTGGAGGGTGAATTTTATTCAACGTGGCGGCTTATCAACAAGACTTGTATCACACAAAAGTTTCAAACTTTACGGCCGAAAGTGCAATGAAACCAAGTTCACCTAGTAATTGGATTGGAACTCAGAAGCCATTGAAGGAGAAATTATGAGCAAAGCTGTAGCTTCAGCTTCTAGAAAATGCCTTCTTCTACATGAGCATAATTTTGGTAATTCTCGTGAATTATTGGAGGAAATCCATTGATTCGAAGAATAATTGGAGGGTTTGTTAATCGTTGTTGAAGCTTCTTTGTGAGAAGAGAAACAGAGAGGTCTGAAGCTGGAGATTGATGGAGGGAACGGAAGAGATGAGAACAGAACCATTCTGAGAATTTCTAACGGATTCTCGGACGGAAGAGACTGAAGTAGATCGTGAGTAAACTCAGAGTTAATTTCACTAGTAATACTTAAACTTTGCAAAATGTTATGCATGATACCTAAACTTTATTTCTTTCATTCATGATACCTAAATTTATTTTTTTCACTCAACATACCAAAACTAAATGAATCAGCAACAGAAGTGACGAGACATGCCACATCGGAAGCCACATCAGATTCATGAATGGCAAACAAAAAATACTTAGGATGGGCCGTTTCGCCTCACTTAAAGAAAAAAAAATACCAGAGAAGGCAACACGGCGTGGTTTGCTGCGTGTTCCATGTCTGTTTGTAGCCCAAAGCCATGCGAGACACGTATATTATCAGAGCAGTGATTGCAATTACATCGAAAAATATTGCAGATCTGCAAAAATGAAAGGTATATATGCATTCACACATAAATATTATCACCATTTTCACGGAAAGAGCAAATCATTAAACAATGAAAAGAATTCTGATACAGCAAAATAGACTCTGAAAACTGCTACAAAACAATTTCCCTTAAAAAATTTACTGGCATCATGAACTTGACACTATGCAACCACCTTCTTATGTCCTTCACAACATCTGATAACATTTAAAAAATTTAAAGCAAACAGTGAAACACATACGGGGAAGATGATATGTCCTCGACTTTGTAGTTTATAAAGTATGCCAAAAGTCCCAATATTGTGGCAACATCCAAGCGTACCTTCATACACCAGAAGTCAAAAGGCAAAATCTTCAAATAAAACCATATGTTTGACATAGGAGAACCAACTATTTAGTTCTAAAATCATCATTTGGACCTCCAGCACATAAAAAGTTGAGTAACCAAAAATTTAATTTTTGTCTCTAGAGAAAATGCCACCTACTATATATCATTCTAGTAGTGAAGGAAGTAACCAAACAGGACACTACTCCTGCATTATTAGCTTCATTACAAGGTATTTAGAGGGTTAAGTTAACACCTCAGACATGCAAAAATAAAGTTTTTAGCTGGTACATACCGTGTCTAATATTCGGAAAGATAGCTTTTTATCCGGAAAAACAACCTGCAGAAAATATGATAACAATTCAAATATTACTGAGAGAATGCATGAATCCCTGGAAAAGTGGGAC
>CAODLS011468221.1:0-14908 GCA_948243855.1 Flueggea neowawraea | reverse complement strand
AACACTTATTTGTAGTCCCATTATTTAACAAATTAATTTCTCTAAGAAAATATTATATACTTAATAAAGAAAAATAGAATTGAGAAGGATGCTTCTTAACATAATTTGGTGGATCATTCTTGAATTTTTCTTGCAGCTAATTGGTCTCAGTCAGATGTATGTTGGCACATCCATGTCACATAATGCATGTGGTTTCAAATTTTCTGCCTGTTGGGTATGTTTATATATGAGTTTTATGTTCAAAATTATATTGTCTAACTACATTATAAGAGTTATAACACTAAACTCTAATTTGGACCACTCGAATCCTTTATTAGAGACCACGTTAAATATTAATAAACTATAAGATCATTAGTATATAATTCTTATTTTTAATTCGTTAATTATTTTGTTGTTATATGAAGTGAGAAAATTCTAATTTAATCTAAATAGTAAATTTTGGACACTTATTTATCTTTAAAGAGATCATTTCATTAGTATATATAATAGCAGGGTGGAGGAGAGTTTTCTTGAGAGTCTAATTTGGCGGATTTGCTTAATTTACATATTAGAGAGCAATTCCTTTTTAGGGTTTGATTAACTTTTGTGCTTGATTACAAAGATGGGCCAGTGATTGGACGCCCTATGCAGATGCATAAAGTTATTTGGAGCTTTATATCTCCCATGTGTTTATTTGGTCTGTTTTCTCAAGTGCAAGTTTTATACCGAGGTACTTTTTTTTTTTTTATCGAACTTAGAACTTATTAGGAAAAAGAAGTTTTATACCGAGGTTGTTAAACTAAGGTTTGAAGTGGGAACTTAGACTGCTACAGATCTAAAAGGCTTTGATCGACATATCATGGAAATTCTTCATCCATTTTGTCACCTCACTTTGCGATTCAAGTTATCTAAATGCTAATTGATGCGGATCAAGTAGTTTTGGATTTCATGGAGGATTTAGATTTGGCAAAATAGTCTCGATTGCGTGGTAGAACATCAAAATGCCATAATTTTTTATTCGGAAGAAAATTACGGAGTCCATAATATATCAAATCGAAGCTCGTTTAGAGCTTTACGATTTATTCAAATTTGAGATCCAAAAAACGTCATTTAAAGCCTTTTTGAAGGCCATGGACATTTTAGGGGTGTTATTTTTGCCTTTTTGGCATTAGGATTGTATTTCAACTTTTAATCATTTGTTGGCTGACTTTTTCATTCAGTTTTTTATGAATATTAATATTTCTGAAATTTTCTTCCTAAATTTGTGAGTTTTGGATGCTTATTTTCTTAATATTCATTGAATTAACATGTTTATAAAATATTGTTTCCGGTATTCGTGCACGAATCAACGGATTCAATATTTATCTTTGATTGTTACAACATCTGCTACGTCATTAATTTTAAAACATTATGATATCTACTTATCCAAAGTTTATTCATATTGTCTATATATATACCATCCAATATGGTATCTGTTTGCAGCATATGGTTATCAACAATTGTAGGTTTTAGGAGGCTAAGCAACACAATTTGGTAGGATGACGGTTCTGTTTCTTTTCTTTCAGAAGAATGCAGAAGTGTTTGGTTTATGCGAAGTATTTTAGTTTGAATGATTCAGGTTATTAAGCAAGCTGCAATATAATATGAACTGGGTAGAAAATCTGATGTCTGATTGAGAACTTCGGTTACATGGTTTTCTGTTTTGACTGCAAAATTGATCAAAGAATTGATATATTTTTTTTTATGTTCTTGGTATTTATTGTATTTAATTTTTTTTCAGTAAGAATTCGTAAAAATATTGTTATTTGACCTGCAAAAATTAAAGGTTTCTGTCAAAATATATTAGGCTTTTTAATTAAGGTTTTGGGAAAAATAAGTGAGAGCATAAATAAATTTGTGAGGTACTATCCCTTTTTTTAAAAAAAAAATTGTGAAGTGATTTCGATACTTAAATGCAAACCTAATTATTTTTAGTTTTTTCGGTCCATAATTATGTCATGCGTTTATAATATTATATGCTATGAACAAAATATATAATTTATAGGCTTTTTGTTCTTCGTTAGTATTCAATTTTTTCGACTATATATAATGATTCTTATGTGCATTATAGCTAACCTTTTTAATTTATGATTTGCAAATAAATTAGACCTGCGCAGCACTCACACATACTACTAATTAAATAGAATTTCTCTAACATGCTAAAAATACAATGAGAAAATTTTAAGGCTGGTGAAAAAAAATTTCGTTCTAAAAGCATTGAGAATTATCAAAGTAGACATTGTTTGATGCAGATTGATGACATTGGTGGTGCCCTATGTTTTAATTTCTTCCTCAATTGAAATGTAAATATTTACTGTTCTTGAGGGGACGGCCTCACGGAAGTGCGATCTTTTATTCACACGAATCTTTGATTTCACAAACACAAGCAAATACAGTGACAAAACTTCCCCTATTTTAGCCACACAAAAACATTGACAAAAATATGTAAGAAACTTGTTTTTCTTTTCCTTTTATTGGTTTATTGAATTGAAAATTTTTAAAAAATTATATTTTGTGTTCAATTAAAGATACGCGCTTTCTATATATGAAACGTAGAAGGCTGATAACCAAGTATTGACTTATACATCGTTATACGTTAAATTTTGAATTCAAGTTTCCTAATGAGCACCTACAAAAATTAATTATTAGAATAGCTGACGGTTCAGCCGCTGGATTTGATACCAAAGGACTGTTTTCTTGGGTAGAATGATTTGTTCATATTTTCTCTTCTGTGAGGGTTGCAGCCTCTACGTGCTGAACGTACAACTGTAACCAACGTCGTTTCGAAGACACCGCATATGTGCTGTCGTTCACTTCCCCCTCGGTCGTATGCTATGCAGAATTCACTTGGCAGTTTGGCTGATGGTTTGATTTCATCATTTTGCCTTTCACGAACTTCCTCAAGTGTGGGGTTTCTGATACGTGTCGACATATATATTATAAATTCTTTTATATGGTTTTTTCAATGAAAGCCAATATACTAATTATTGAGGACATTGGTTATAAAGTACAACTACTAAATTCAATAGGCCAACCGAAATGGTGCAATCAACCAAATGGGAAAACCAACCTTACAATTGAATCGAATTAATTAGCCTCAAGCATTGGTATGTATCATATCTTCACAAAGCATATAAAATAAACTAATCCGAACAATCCAGAAAATAAGTTAAAAAAAAGATATTTAATCAAGAAAACCCGGATATTTTATTCTTGTCTATGATTCACTTCAACGAACCAATGATACGTGGAACTAACATTGCTGAAAATGCTAATCCAGGTCATTTATTATATCAAAATAATAATTATTTAGGAGATTAGATGAACAAAATGGTAGTTAGGACATAAATGATGAATCCTAAATGATGAATGAAGATGGTTATTATGTGACAATATGAGTAAGAGCAGAGAAACAAAATGGCAGAACCTGGCTGTACTACGTATAGGAAGCCATGTGAATGGGATTCCGACAATAAAGCAACCTAAGTGTATAGATACAAGAAACACATATTGGAATCGTTGAAAAAGGTGGACTATATTTAGTTAAAAAAACAGTATTTTTTTCTATTTTTTGTTTTATATTTTATTTTTTGAAAATTGAAAACATTTAGAAAAAAAAAAGTTTGCTAATCAAAACTTTTTTTTGAACAAAATTTTCATTTTTTCATCTCTATTTGTTATTTTTTAAAAAAATAATATAAAATTTTCTTAACTAAACGGTCCGTCAATTTTTAACAAGAAAGGCATACATTTATAATTGGAGTTCATGTTAGGAAGAAATGAGTTTGGTGGAATAAGAATTTCAGAAATAAAAAAGGTGGATGTAGTCTCTTTGTAATGAGTAGATTTCACTAAAATGAATGAGCAAATCAGAAGCTACGAATATGTTGTATTTGCCAAAGAGAACATCACAGCCACAAAAGAGTACTGACGAACAAAAAAAATGCCATAAAAGAGTACTAAGCATTTATCGGATTAAGAAAAAATAGGAGTGCCAAAGCCTTTGTTTTTGCTAACTGGTTGTGTTTTCATTTTAAAAAGCAGAAATTAAATAAAGCTATTATTTTTAAATTAACTAAAGAAATTAGTCTTTTACTTTTTAAAATTTATATAAGTTTTTTGAGTTTGTTTTTCAGATTTAGTACTTGATAGCAAGAAAAGATAGTACATTGATAAATAGGATAAATTGCACATTAAAAAATAAAAAGAATGACATATTTTATTGAAGTTGAATGTGCAATGTATTAATTTTCTTTTTTTTTTTTGGGTCCATTTTTTTCTGAAACAAAGGTCTTATTCAACTTAAATAATATATATAAAGCAAGCAAGACTGTTGTTTTCACTTTAAATATGTTGTGTAATTTTTTATTTTTCAACAAAAGAAGAATATAAAACTGAAAATTAAAAATAGAAAATATTTTACATAACTAAAAATATATTTAAAAATTTTGAAACATTAAGAAGCTCAAAATAATGAAACCCTAGTTATGACACAAAGTAACTTGAGGTATGGGAATGGAAAGGAGCTTCGGTGACCTCATTAGTACCCCGAAGTTGTGTTTGAAAATGATAAAACAAAACATATTAACCTTATTAGTACCCTATAGTTGTCTCTAGAATTAAGAAATATGAATTTGAATTTCAATGGTTGTGTCTGTTTAGGTAGATTGAATTAGTAGATTGTAGAGGTGGATTGTATTTGATAGATTGTAGTAAATTTGGTAGATTGAAGTACATTGAAAATTTTGTATATATTTTTTATTTTACCCTTGAAAAATTAACTTTTTTTTTAAATTGGAATTGTTGAATTATAATATCTCTAGTTAATCAATTTTTTTTTCATAATTTACATTACCTTTAGTATGTAAATATGAGATTGGTCATGTTACAGTTTGAATCTCGAATAGCAATTATAATAAAAAACAGTCACCACATGAAACTTAAAATTCCCTAAGTTTTATTTCAGAGTAATTATTTTGTCACAGTTAGTATGTCCAAGAGCCCCTTGATATGGCTCATTTATATTATTATTTAATTCATTTTTTCTCCACTATTTTATCTTAAGCTTTGGACTTAATCTATTTTTTTATTTCATTAATTAATATTTTATTACTAAATTGAATAAAACTATCGATGAGTGAGTAGTGACTCTTCATCTAACAAGAATGACCATTTAGTACTCTCCTCTCTAACTTTTTTATTCAATATCAATTAAAAAGTTAAACAAGTAGAGTTTTATACAAAATTTCAAGACAAAATAAAAAAATAAAAATGAGATAAATAAATTATTTTGAGGAGTATGATAAGAAGTATCGTTGGATATGCTGAGGAGATATGCATTTATTAGTTAATCGAAAGTAAAGAAATTGAATTTTCTTTTTAATTTGAATGCCTATATGTCTTTAATGAAATAAAATAGTCAAATTTCTTTTAAACTGCCAATATATATCTTTTCTATTAAAATTGTCATTACCACTAGAATTGAATTTACCATGTTCTAACTTATCAATTTATTACGGTTATAGATTATGAATTAGTCATTAGTGCTTTTTTAATTGAATTTTTTAAAAAATACTCCTTACAAAAATACTCCTTTAATCCTAATATTATAGACACTTTCTATTTTGAGTCTCAAAATATAGATACTTTTTTTTTAATTTCACTGATTATTAGCAAAATTCCAATATTACTCTTAACTAATTTCAATTGTTGAGTTCGACGGATATTACTTGTTATATATTTAACTATAAGAGAATAAGTGGGAAAAAACTATAAAAATTAGAAGGAACAAAAGTGAGATGGTTGTCTAAAAGAAGTATTTTTGAAAAACTGTGAAAATTTTTTTCGGCTTTCATAAATATGCTAACTAAATGTGCTACTTAAACAACTCCTGAATAGGGCAATATGCTAGATTAAATAGTAGAATATGTATAATATGCTTAAAATAAACACACCCGACAAGAGCTACATATAAAAAGAAATCTGTGAAAGACATGATATTCAACTATTTTACAATAGAACATTCTATTTATTCCATCTACTTCCTCTCAAAAAAAGTTAAAAAAATGGGTAGAATTCCTTAAATCTTGCGGGCCACATGCTTGGTAACATAACAGCAGGGTTTTTTTTCTTAGTCGGGCAATAATGTAAAAGAACACTTGGTCAACATAGTTTGGAAAGGATTCTCCATCTTTTTCAAACCTCAATTTTGACACTTTTTCTAGGAATGCCTGTTGCATTAAGCAATTTTAACGTCTCAAAGCTTCAAACACAGCCAATAACATGCTTCGAGCATCTTCAACACTAAGCAACATTTTCTTTTAATGACGGCACAAATCCAGACCTCCTACCCAAAATCTACGTCAGAAAACCCGAGTTCAATAATCATGCGAGGCTGTTAAACAGCCCTTCTTGTTTCAAGCAGTCACACGACACAACAGATAAACAATAAAGAGAGACTGCATATTTTTCTCTTTCAGAAGCAAGACCTGGAAAATCGCAGAGCAAATAGGACGGCACAACCGAACCTAGATGCCTGAAGTCGAAACTTGAGGAGTAAATGATGTTAGAAGAAGTGACATTGAATCAGCTGATGAAATTCGCAAAATTAAATGGGAAAAACAAGTTGGAACTGAAGTTTTTCCTTTCCCTATTCTTCGAAAAAGTGGTTCAGATCATGGAACAAGTTATAACAAATGATAATGAATGGAAACTTTTCCAGGCCAAAAAAGACTATAACAAATGTTTCTTCCAGGCATTTGTCAGCAAGAGAAATCAGCTCATTTTTAATGGATCTCCATTTACATTTGCTCAAAAAATGTTATATTGTAAGCATGTAAGTGCAATACCAGATAACATTGGCAATACATCTAGTATTAATAAACAAGTAGTTAACAAAAAAAACAAATAAATATTCTTTACATGATGATGAAAGAGGGAAAAAAGAAAGAATTGGGGAAGACAGAAGAAAGTGCACAGTGGTACCTAAAAGTGAGAAGCTCAGGCCCTGTGGGTTGTTTTATGAACATTGTACAGGTAATGTGTACAATTGGTTGTTCACTGAGTCGAGCTGCAATTTCAAACTTTCAGCCGATAGAGCAAGATTGTTCACGTGACAGCAACATACAATGTTGTATATCTTCTCTTTTTCGTCATCCTGCAGGCATTACAAAGTTTGGAAACATATATTAGTGAACCATTGAAAACTCACACGGAAAGAACAAAGAGGATATGATGAAATGTGCTACTAGCATCTATATTTCTCAACCCAGGCATCTCAATGTCCTATATGATTTTCATATAACTCTGGTCAGAATCCATGAATGAGGCCATTCCTGTGCCTAAAATATTTCTCATAATATTATTTGCTGTTTTATCTTTACAAGGCAAAGTGAAAATGGGAAATACATTTGAACAATGGCAATATAAAATCCTGACCCTAAGCAATTATGAGCATCCTAGAGTTTCAATATATATGCATGTGTATATAATTTTCACAGGGGACCTTCATAAATGAGGAGAAGAATCCAAATCTTTCCTCCAAATATTACATTACACAAAAGCAAATAGGTTGTGCTTACCGAACTATCCACCATCTTGTCAAGATCATCGTCAAACAATGATATAAATCTTACATCTTGCATGCTAAAACAAGAGGCTCTTTCAAAAGTGTCACATCTGATGACCATGGTTTGAAAAGCTTCATAAAAGCATTTCATGTATGTTGCGTCGGTCAGTAGTGGACCACTGTGCAGACTGTCAATTATCGCTTCGACATATGAAAAAACACAAAGAAAAGATACTCCAGAAAAGGAAAAATAGTTTTATCATTTTTTCATTCCTCAAATTCAGCAAAGGGGAAATTGGAATTGCAAATTTAACCACATGTTTGACATTTTAATGGGTCAGTATCTGAAGCGTGTATATATTTTTGACCTTTCAAAAGTAAAACCAGGTTTTCTATTGATAGTTTGAGAATTGGTCAATTAAAAACAAAAAAAAAAGAGCTAAGAGTTGATGTAGCATGACAAATACCATCTGCACGTAGACATATTCTAGAAGCACAAGCAAAATTGGCATGAAAAACTGAATATCATGAATAGGCATGCATTGCACATCTAAAGAACACATGAAACAACACAACGAAGAATCATAACCAATCCCATATGGATGAGGTACCTGGGCCTTCATCACTTTCTTCGCCTAGGAGAAATATGTTAAGTCTTGATCAGCAGATGATGAAGTTGATTTCTTATTTTGCTGTTTTGACTTGTTTTCTTCTTGTTTCAGAACTATTTCAATTTTTGGGGTTTCCTCCACCCTAATGTCTTGTGCATTTTCAGCAGATTTTTTATTAGCCTCCTCCATCTATCGCTTCTCATAGCTAAAAGAAAAAATAAAACAAAATAAGCAGTCACTTGAAAAAGCATACAAGTAGGAGTAATTGTAGAGTCCAGGACTGCATTGTGATGGAGCAATTTTACAATTTAAAGACCAAAAACTTCTGAGTGTAGTTTAAATGCAATACAGTTGGCACGAAATTTGAGAATTCCATTCTAGCCTCTACAAATGGGCCAATTAAAGCATCCAATTAAGTCTGTTAATCAAGTATTTGTTTGTAATCAAACCAAAAAAAAAAGTTCAATAACAATCCAGGGTACAAGTAAGTTTGGTTTCAACAGGAGAAAATAGCGATCTTTATGAAGTCAATCCGGAAACAAATGGGAAATTATCTACAAAGTGGAAAGTCACTTACAATGCCACATGACTGTTCACTAGAATAAAATATATCCTCCAGAACTTCCTTTCTTTCATAACTCGAGGCACAACTCATATCTTAACTTTGATATTTCCTTCAGTTAAGCTTGAATGAGAATTATGATTATACAGATCACAGAGTTGGTGAAAAAGGTAGAATACTAGTCAACCATTTACGCAGACACCACATACGTAATGAGCCATTTATTGATGCAGGAAATGTTATGCACAACATAGAGCCAAAAAAGGATTAAGGACATATTTGAATTTAACCAAAGCAAGACAATAATTGTATCAACTTAACAGTTATTTAATTAAACTAGCAGACATATTGTAAAATCATAGTTCATCGCTGGTAAGTAAAGTTTTAGGAGATGCTCTACAAAAAATTGCTACTTCATTTTACCACTCTGCACCAGTAATAAGAGCTAAACACTCATCTAAGTATCAACACTTCAATGAAATGCTATATAACACAATCTAAGATGCTAGGCAGTTCAAAATAAAAGAGGGTAACATTCTTTTCCGTGGCCTAATCACAATACAAAAGCATTTAGCTATTATACAAATAACTACTAGCTGCTACATGATGCATTTCACAGTATGTTGTGCATATATAAAAAAAAGAACCATCTAAAACATGATGTATGCCTTCTAAATCCATTTCTCCCTCATGAAACAACACAAAGAAAATGAATTACATTTCTGGCTAAACTGCTCAAGGACAATCCATAGCAGAGTATCAAATTTCCCAACATGTGGGAAAACGAACGAAGCGAAATTAACCTTGACTGTAGATAGAACAAGCATGTTTTTCCTGCCAGTCACTAAGATCCTGTCTCACATTCGACACAGTCGGAACCTATGACATCTCCGAATCATCTATCGACACATGATCAAAACAAAAAATCAAATCAATATTCCAATTTGAAGTAAAAATTGCACCAAATGACAACGTCTTAGTCCATCATTACCTTCCAGCGGAAAATCTCGAAATTTACTCAAAGTGATCTCCTTGACGAACTCTCTCAACTCCTCCGACACACCATACCTCTCCAGCTCCTCCTCCGCTCCTTCCGCCGAAGTCTCCGCCGCAGCCTCCGGAGATACCAAGATGCCCCCGGCGAAGGACTTGATTTGATCCGCTCGTTTGACGGCCTCGGTCTTGATACGATCGGAGGCTCGCTTGGAGGCGGTGGCCGCGATCTCCTTGGAGCGCTCAGCAGTCTCGGTAACGATGTCGGAGAGCTTGGAGGAGCCGATAGTGTTGGAAGCCTCAGCGGCTATCTCCTTGGACCGTCGGGCGGTCTCGGAAACGATGTTGGAGAGCTTGGAGGAGGCGAGTGTATTGGTGAGGTCTTGAGAGCTTTTGGCGGCTTCTTTTGATAGCTCCTGGGAGCTCTTCGCAGCTTCCTCCGAGAAGGTTCGTGCTTTTTGCCATAAGTCCATGGCTGGGCTGGGCTGGGCGTGGCCGGAACTGAGTTGATCGATTTGGTTGTTGAAGGATTGGAAATGGAAGTTTTTTTTTTTGGCCAGAGATTGGAAATGGAAGTTTGTTTGTTGAGAAAGGAGTGTTTTTTTCCGGTCAAGGTATGTGGTAGTTGTTGCATACGTGGCAGTGTTGAAGGAGTGGAGAGGACGGCCGGGTCTGGATCTTGGATTACAAAAATAGTTAAAACTCCCAACTAGATTGTTTGTCAAATATACAGGATGTCTGTTTGGAGTGATTCAAAATGTATTAATGCAATTGCTTATAATAGGAGGTGTACTTCTCTTTTTTTTTTTTCCTATTACGTAATTTATTTTTACAATCTACTTAGACAATTTTTTTCTCAATCAAACACGTATGAATAGGACTGTTCACTCATCTGTAGATAATCAAACTGAATAGAATATCCGAACCGAAAAAAACTGGAACTAAAAAAGTTGTTGACTTTTGACTTTTGACGAACCAAATTGAAATTTTTATTTGGGTCGGTTCTGGATCTTAAGTAATACCCAAACTAAAAATCGAACAGAAGCTAGAACCGAAAATTATATATATATAATTGTTCATGAATAAGGTTTGTTTTCATTTAATTTTCAATTGGATGTAAGACGTAATATATATATATATATATTATGAAAATAAATACTCTTATATTACGGAAATAAATAACAAAGAGTATATATATTACGTCTTACAACCAATTGAAAATTAATGTAGTTTGTTTTTATATTTTTACAGATGTGATAAATGATTCAAATATTCTTCAAATTTTAACTGATCAACTAAATTTAGAATAGGAGTATTAAATTTCTCAAGAAGAACGAAATATTGAAGTGTTTTTTGTGTTTTTGATGTCTTTGATTGTATTTGAGATTTAATTTTACGTTACTGTAATGTATTTGTATATTTAAGATACAATAAATATGATATTTTTTGTATTTAAATTGAATTTTATTAAAAAAACTCCGAGAACTGATCTGGAACCGACCTATTTTAACCGAACCGAATAGAAATTTTGGTTTGAAAATTTCGAAGATTCGGTTTGGTTTCGCTTCTGGAAAAAACCAAATCTCCAAAGTTCGATTTAGTTCTGGATATCTCTAAATCTTTAAACCGAATCGACCCATGATCACCCTTATCTCCGAACATCGTTCAAGAAGTATGGGATACTTGTGTCTTATATTTTGGTACTGGTTCCTTAAATTTTACTCCTCGATTTTACACAGGAAAATAAGGTGGAAGGGATCGGGACTTGCTCTCTGCATATTTTTTGACGCTCAAGTTAGTTCACGGTCTCGTTTAGAATTTGGATGCTATTTTGAGTCTTGCACACATATCCCGTGCATTCACCTACCAAATTTTTTGGAGGCCTTTGTATAGGCTTTAGTACTTAGGCTTTGAATTAGATTTAATAGGTCCAATTCATGTTACATCAATAGTTTCTGGTTTCCGTCTTTGAATCTCCCGAAAAGAGGAGTACCGACAGCCTTTTCACCTAGCCTTGAGGACCTTCACATATGCTCCTTGAGTTTTACGGACTATCCTGTATTTTTACAAATTTTTTTGATGGAGTTGTTGCTTTCAACATCCTTTGCATTTTAGTCCTTTGTACTCCATACAGACTTTGTTTTTAAGGTGCAAAACCACATCTTTTCTTTAATTTTCGCCTATTGCCTTGCCTCTTTCGAATGAAACCAAGTGTGTTTCTCTTCTCTATTTATCTTTTTCTTTCCTAGTATTGGCACTATATTCTCTTTTGAGTTATGTTATATATTTTCGTTGATGTCAGTGGAAGTAATAAACAAACATAAGGCAACAATATTCATTTCATTAATTGAAAACATCTATATAATCATTTTGATTGGTAAGATTAGAACAACAAAACCATATCCCTAAAATAGAAAGTTTATACCTTCTGGGCAATTAGTGTAGTAACTCTTTAATACTGAAGTTATGAGTGTCCATAGTCATTGGTTATTACTAAGTTCGATTATACTTTGTTGCCTTTAAATTTGTCGCATGTTGGGCACAATTGTAACACTCGTTGCCGATTGGCGACTAATTGTCACCATATTCAACGAAAACATTATCTCTTTAACTAATAAGAGTGAGAAATCTACGCTGTTAGCGAGAAATATTGTGCCTTGCCAACAAATCCGATATTTTGGTGATATTGGACGTCGACAATGTAGTAAGACTATTACATAGTTTGGTTAGTGTTATTTCCCCCTAATATGTTGTATATTTGGGCAAACATGTAGGTGTATAATTAAACATTGATGAGTGCTAGACTAATATCACGTTGTGAGTCTACATGGTAGATTATTTAAGTATCAATAGATACTCTAACAATGAAAAATTGTGTAACTAATCTGAGATGAAAACGGCATATTATATGTGTAATTGTATACTTTGATTCCATTTTGTGTGATTCTATTAAAGGCCACTAATAAACATGAGTATAATGAGTGATTAGGTAGGATTGTTACCCTTTTGATCATAGTAACATGAAGGGATGTTCGTTTGAAAATAAATTTTTTGTGTTTTATCATTCATATTCTAAAAAAAGTGTCATTATATCTTTATTTTTTCATTATATAATTTACTAACTTTACAAAATCTACTCAAAATAAACACCCATTAAGACTTAGAGTTTGTTGCTGCCAACGTTATTAAAACTGAACTGGATTGGTCGGTTCAATCAAAAGGCTAGTGAATTAGACACTAAACTGCTCTAGGTCAAGTTTAAGGACTGAAAGTGTACAAAATCAACAAGTTTAGGGGTAAAAACGAAAAGGCCGACAGGTTGAATTAATGAATCGGTCGATTTTTAAAAATATGTTAATTTGAAAATTGCAGTATTTTATTATGAAATTAGTTTTCTTTGATATTTTTTCACATTTGACAATAATTAGAATATACAGGTAACTAAATGTATGAAGGGGGGGGGGGGGGGGTTTCCTACTCCTAGGATAAAAAAACCCTACAACAACTTAACAAGAGTTACATGCTAAAGTAAAAACCATAAAGTTAGAACTTCCGCAATTACAAAAGAAACAGAAAGAAGACTCTGCAATAATACAACTTCTTCTCACAAACCAACTCTCAAAATCAGAAACAGTGAGACTGAAAATCTACAGGTAACAAATATAGAAAAGAAAAAATCCCAAAAGATTTTTTTTTCATTCATTGAGGAGATCAAATTGATCTTTCCCAATATCATTCTCCAAGTCAATTTTATATATATATATATCAATGACCTACTAATTGAACAAATAAATCGGCGAATTAGCATCTTGGTGGTTTGATGACCGGTCCAATTCTGATCATATATGTGACTGCTGTGAAATTGCTTCATGATGTAAGACCTTAAATCAATTTGATAAAATTTCTCTTATTTCAAAATTAATAAACAAATGTTCGCCGGTAAAAAGATTTTATTTTTACAAATTTTAGCCTGAGCTGCGACTCTAGCCACAACTTGTGGGTATTGGCAGCTTAATTTGCTGTAACAGAAGTCCATTGATAGTCACTGGACAGCTCACAGTTATTACAGTTTCGTCACTATTCACTGGTTCTGTTCAGTACCATTTACTCACGCTGGATTTGCGAACCTGTTTGGCTACATAAGCATTTTCAATGATTTTGCCTTCGCAATCTTGAACATATCCACATTCTCTCACCAGACCCCACAACAACCTGTTCAAGAATCTTACTACCACTCTAATTACTTCTTTTATTCTACAAAATTAAGGAATACCCATAAAGTTTTATTTCTCTCTCAAAAATACGAGCCCACTGTATCCTAGGAAACATGTTTTGCCACCCACCACTTTCATTTTACAAAAAATAAAGAAAGGCACCATATTTATCCCACCACAAGTTGGCTTACAAGAAATAGAAAAGCAATTATTTGGTGCCACAAAGCTAGAACTGTCTAGAGTAATTTTTATAGTACATCCAATAAATTGCCGGTGGGTGACTTTTTAAGAAGACAAGTTAGGATAACCGTGCAATTTGACCATCACTTTGAAAACTTGTCTTTTTCTATGTCTTATGTCTGAATCCACTCTAAAGATCAAATCTTTGTTGCGCACACACCCTTTCCACCGCTTTAGTCAAATCAAAATGCAGAATTTCAAACTCTTGTGGAGCTATGTTGTTACTCTTTTAAGGTAAGTGTTGCTTCTGGGTTGTGTTTATTTCTGTTCTTCTTGATGATAGCTATGGTTGAAGACTTGAATTTATTTTGTTGCTATGAATTTTTAGATTGTGAATTACTTGTTTAATGTTGCTGCTGTGTGGCTTGAATTGTAAAAGTTTCTTGTATCTAATTGTTCTTTTGTATATTGTGACTTGAATTTACTAATTGGAATAATTGAAGTATTCCTCGTTGACTTTTTGACTTGGAATTTGTCGGTGGTGTTCTGTTTTCAGGTTTTGAGTGATAGGGTTGTGTATAAAATGTTGGTTCTGAGCATGAATTCAAAGAGGCAAAGGAGACCAAATGTTAGGTTAGGGGAAATTGGGGATGTATCTGCAGCTTTTGCATGTGGGTTTTCTCAGAGAAACAAGGAAGATTTAGGATTGAAGAGATACAGAAAGGATTTTCTGAGCACTAACGAGATAGAAAGTGATCCCAAT
>CAODLS011467955.1:0-13821 GCA_948243855.1 Flueggea neowawraea | reverse complement strand
TTTTTTTTTTCTTTTTTACTTGTATTTTAATTTATCATGTATTGTTAATTGTTGTATTGTATAATTAAATTCGGTACTGTAACCGTGGTATTCCTCTGCCACAAGTGAGAGCATATAATAAAATTTAATGAGTTTTTTTTTTTAATTTTTGTTTAAAATTATGTGATGTAATTACTAGTGGAATAGTTAATTTATTTGAAAATTATTAAAAAAATCTTTGGAATATAATGTATTATTGGTACTATAGTTAATTATTGAATATAATAAAATTTACAGACCAGAAAAAAAAAAAAGACGGGATTAAATAGTGGATTAAAAAATTTCAAAAAAAAAAGAGAACCGAACCGGCGGTTGAACCAGTCAAAACTGGAACTGGAACCAAATCAGAACTGAAACCGGACCAAACCGTGAGAACCGCTGTTTGGTTCTGGTTTCTCCATTTTACAAATCAGAACTGCCAGTTTTCAAACTGGCAACAACTCTACCTATTTGTGTCTTTTCCCCTTTTTCTTTCGATGAGAATGTTATGGCCAATGGGTATAGCTTCCCTTTTCAGCTCCAGTCACGACGGAAAGTAAAGTAACATTTGGCAAAGCCGAGCGAAACGGCTCATTAAGCCAAGAAAACCTGTGCGGTGCTAATCAGACAAATGCAAAGCTCGTAGGTATATATGTATATATTATGCCAAAAATATTTGCAGCTTAATAATTAGATTATCTTAGAAAGACAAAGGTATAATATGTTCTAGTTAGGAGGCACCACACGTTAGAAAAGATTCATACTTGTACTAGTACTTTTACTATATGTATGAATAGAACTGTATTTTGTTGAATCTTGTTACTTGTTAGGCTTAACATTAAGGATTTCTTCTTATAATGAGTCACAGCTGAATGCGAGAGAGGGACTCGTGTTCTTATGTTTTTGTGATCGAAGTGCTAACGCCGATGTTACTTAATTAGGCTACATAGATAAATGAGGAAAAGTTGATAACAAAGGGGAATGAAGGAGTTCTAAGGACATGGGGGAAAATAGAGAATGAGGAGAAGAGAAACAATGTAATCTCTTCTTGCATAACAAATGAAACAATATGGCCTGAAGCAATTGAATATATTTCAACTCTTGTATTATGAAGGGCTAAAATATGGTTATAGCATCCCTTCCCCATCATTAAACTCCGAATTGGAGTTGAATATATTTCAACTTTTATACGGTGAATATATAATCTTCATTTTCCTTCCCATTCTCGAAAAAAATAAAATAAAAAGCCAAACAAAGAGAAATTTGAAATCCTCCGGTAATCCTTTTCCTTCTCCGCGATTCCTCTCAATCTGTCTTTTGTCCATGCATAGTCTTAATTAGCTAATCACAATTATTATTTTCTGCTAGTCATTTTTTTCTATTCTTTGGGAATTAGAAATACAATACAGCCCTTTAAATAGATGTGCAATGTGTGATGAAATTTTAAGTTTTTGAAAACTATATGAGAAAAACTCGCCATGAATATCTAACTTCTTTTCTCTCTTGCTGCTGGAAAGATCAAGTCTTTTGTTAGTTGTTGTTGCTACAGTAGATAAGTTGTGCCCCTCTAAAATTCTTTCTAATGATATGGCCCCTTTAAAGATAATAGTAATAAACTTTATAATTTTTTAAAGAACCTTGGCTAAAATACCTCCATTAACTGACATTATTATGATAAAATTGGGTTCCTTTGGAAAACTTTCCAATTTGCTAGAGAATACCATGTGGCTCTTTAAGATAATCTCCTTTTGTTTCTTGCAGGAACTCTCCCAGCCAATAAATCTCCCACAACATTCTTTATCAGTTTCATGTGAGCTTTGACTAGCACTCAGTCTAATTAATATTGGGTACAGAGTTATTATTTGACTTCATGCAATGGGCTCGAATAATAAATATTCTACCATGAATACATGTATTAATTTATTTTTTAAGAGATTATTTATTTATTTTTTTATTATTAATATCAATGTTTTTACATGTGTTGCCCTCTGAACTCTCGGTTCCTGTATGCACTCTCGTCATAGAATTGAACGGAGTCCTTGTATCCTAATGAAAACGCACTTTATCCACAAAACTAGTGGTGATTTTATCGTCTACTGGAGGAAGCTACGATGCAATTTCTTTTTATTGCGAAGGAGGATCTTTTCATTAATAAAATTTTCATAATTTTACTAGAAATTTGCGAAGCAGATGCAGAACTGAGAACTTAACGAAAATGAAAAGAATTGTATGTCATCCTAGTTTTTTTTTGTCAAACAAGCAATTTTTACATTATCCTTTTTCTGGTTAATAAATTTTAATATTGATTTTAAAAAAATTAATATTAGGAAAGTGCTTGCATTTCAAAATTAATCTAAAGCTCAATGTTGAAATTTACAGTGATCCATAAAAATACACAGCAATAAGATTCGATTTTACTATTATTATTAAGAATCCCACATTTGCTTGTTAAAGATAGTGTAATGAGTTTATAAATAAGATGTAAACATTCCTTATAAAATATCTGTCACGATTTAGTATAAGCCTACAACTTCTTTAAACTCAATAAATCTTTGCTTAATTAGTGGGTTGTTAAAGTATCTTATGGGATGGAGTTATATCTCATAAGAGGTCAAGAATTCATTTTTCGATGAAAATCAATGCATAATAATAATAATAATAATATAAAATGTAAGTTAATTTAGTCTATACCCTTTATTCTCTCTAACAAAATGCCAACACAAAGTAACATAATTTCTCGTCCAATAATAATGGGAAAAAGAAACAAATTTATATGGCTAAATTGAGGTAAAGATTGATTTCACTTTTTAGTGTCCTATGTTTATGAAACAATATATAGTGGGTATAAAGAATTAGGAATGGCCCCTACTGGGGCATATGTACAGTGAGTCCTGAAGTCCTTATAAATAGAGGACCGATCTGATCAATCCAGAATATGTAATTACAGCTTGAAGATCTTTTATAATTATTAGTAAACTAGACATGGGAAGCTATAAGCCATACATTGCAATGCTGTTTGTACAGTTTGTCTATGCAGGCATGGCTCTTTTCTCTAAGGCTGCAATGCAGAAAGGAATGAACCCTTTTGTTTTCGTCACATATCGCCAAGCCCTTGCCTCCGTTGCACTTGCTCCTTTTGCTTTCTTTCTTGAAAGGTTTCAATTTAATCATACATAAAAACTTTGGGTTTTTGTTTTCATATCTCGTCTTTGTCCCTCAACGGGAACCGAATCTTCAATTCCATAACACTGAAAATGATTTTAGCACTACTAGACTATAAGGATTAACTAATTATGCTTTGATGATTTAGCAGCAACAAGGCCAATCCTTTATCTTACAACTTGCTTTGCAAGATTTTCTTCATTTCCTTATGTGGGTATGGAACTTGTCCATTTAGTTTTGACAAGAAAATATGTGTATTGTTATTGTGACCGTTTTGTCACTGATTCTGGTCTTCGAAAAAATTTCAGACTTACTCTGAGTTTAAACCTCTATTGTATTGCCATCAATTATACGACTGCAACATTTGCTGCTGCAACAACAAATACCATACCTGCCATTACTTTTGTTTTGGCCGTCGTGTTAAGGTATATCTTCGTTCTGTTCATCTTTCTTCTTTTTTACAAGTATTGGAGTTAACTTCAGTACTAATGAACTACAAGTTCATTGGTGTTCTGTTTGTATTTTGCAATACCCTTTTCTTTTTCTAATTCTAAAATCCCGACTACATGGTATTCAGGATATCAATACATGAAAAAAGACTACAAACCAGCTTCCAAAAACTATACCTCTAATGATGTTCGTATATGTTATTGGTTTTGAGTGGTTCAGAATGGAAAGCATACTTTTTAAGCAAATGAATGGGATTGCGAAGGTGCTAGGCTCTGCACTGGGAGTTTCTGGAGCACTGGTGTTTGCTTTTGTTAAGGGTCCTCCTATAAAGTTTTCCAACTCGTATGCGCCAAATGTTGCAGAGGATTCATCAATAAATGCCGGCTTGTCCGGAGGGAACTGGATAAAGGGTTCTCTTATAATGATCTCAGCCAACATATTATGGTCTTTGTGGCTTGTTCTACAGGTTCTTTCACCATTGTTTTCGTTTCTTTACATACAATCGTCTTTTTCTCGAACAAATTAAACTCTTTCCTTCTTACCGAGTTTTTAAACTTTTTAACGCTAATATATGAACACGAAACCTCTCGTTAATGTTTTTCTTTGGTTGCTGAAACTGATTAATCTTTTTTTTTAATGTTTTAGGGTCCGATTTTGAAGGAATATCCATCAAAACTACGACTTACAACACTGCAATGCTTCTTTAGTTGCATACAGTCCGCTTTTTGGGCTGTTGCAGTGGAAAGGAATCCATCAGCTTGGAAACTTGGATGGGATATTCATCTTCTTTCTGTGGCTTATTGTGTATGTCATTTACTTGCCTATTATACTTTTTTTCCTCCTCATTTAATTTTCTAAAACTAAGTTTCAGTATTTCATTCTTTCATTTCAAAATTTATATGTAGTTTTGCTTAGCTAAACCGGAGAGGTCTTTATTTGTTGGCATGCATATCTCTGCAAGGTTAATGTTCGTTTTCAATAGATTAGATAACAGAAGCATATTTGTACAATAGACAAATCGAACATGTTTTAATATTTCCTTTTTTAATAAGTCATTTTATTTGTTCGGAATCGAACTCGCAATACCTCAGCGCTAGAATTGACTCAAGTACTAATGAGTTTTAAGCCTATTTAAAATGTAGACAAATCAAATTAGTTTTCATATCCACTGATGATAGCGACACTCTGTTAGTAGTGAACAACACATTGGAGAGTTACAAAATTTTTACCAAAATTTTTTTAGGTGAATGCATATTGTTTTTTAAGTTGTTCTCTAATTCAGGTATTTTCTTTTGTTTGATCGTTCACTCATTCAAGTATTTATTAGTGGACTACAAGTATTTTCCACACATTCGGGGATGACTATAGTGGCTAAATCATTTCAATCAACGACGCATAAAATTATTTGATAAGATTTGAAATAATTTTGCTGCACGCTTGCACTAGAAAGTTTTACGGCCTTGACTAGGAATTAAACTGGCAATCAAATCAATTACAAAGATAAAGCGATTTGTCACAACTTCACAATGCAAGTGGAAGATATTTGCCCCATTCTCGTTGTTGCCATCTGGATGAATGTGTCATCCACTTATCTGCCTTGCCTTTAAATTTTGATGTGATTAGGTACATTTATTAGCTTTTATAAAAAAAAGCGTGTTATTATCTCTAATTTTTGTATTTTAAAGCGTATTTATGTAATTTACTTCTATCAAATCTATTTTAAAAAAAAATTCAACTAATAATAAAAATTATAGAATACTAAAACAATTATGTATATTTTTGTCTCTAAAGATTTATTGACTAGACTGAGAAATGGCAGGGCATAGTAGTGACTGGAATTAGTTACTGGCTCCAAGTTTGGGCAATAGAGAAGAAAGGACCAGTTTTCACAGCAATTTTCACTCCATTGGCTCTTATCATAACTGTAATTTTCTCAGCAATCTTGTGGAAAGAAACCTTATTTTGGGGAAGGTGATAATTAACATCTTACTTTTCTAAAAATACTATTACTAGATGCCATGCATGGAGAACGAATAATTAGTCATTTTCTTATGTAGTTTTTATATCAATCATTTCATCTGTTGGATTTTTCATTCTTTAAAACATAAGTTTGAAATCATTCGATAACAAAAACTAATAAATTTTTAATTTTGAAGAAAAAAAAGCAACAATAATTAGCTAATTATGAGTTTATGAAACTTACCTAGTAATTTCATTTCTGGGGAATCCACTTTACCCAAATCACTTATCAAAGAAAAACAGTTTACCCACAAATCATATATAGGCTTGTGACATATATAGACGTTAGTGCTCAAATATGATCATAACTATTACAACACAATATACTGCTAGTTCCCCTTTTTAAACATTTGAAAATTGTTGGACCATCATCAAATCATATATTAGACAATCGTGATAAATGACAATATTGGTCCATTTCATTGATTTCTGTTAGAAAAATGCTTGATGTCTTAATTTAGGATAATTTTTCCTATTTTGAATATACACCTGTCTATTTAAGACAAGAAAAATTGTCTTCAATTATAACACAATTTTTTCTTGTTTTCTTAATTTTTTCTTGGATTTTTTTATGGCAGTGTTGGTGGGGCTGTTTTGCTGGTGGTTGGCCTATATTTTGTGTTATGGGGCAAGAACAAAGAAGATGGGAAAAGTGTAATAATAATAAATCAACAAACTCCAGAATCTAAAGAGGAAATCACATTGGAGTGCATTACACATCAGTAGGTAGATAGATATGTAGCGATTGGCCTTTGTAAAGTCAATTCCCACAAACGACAGTGATGCTCAAAGTTTTATGTCGATCGTCTCTTTCTGTAACTTGCGTATTTAGAGCTTTCTTTTGTCTATTTGTAGTTTCTTGTCTTTTCTTTCCTTCTTCAACAAGAAATTGTTGTGTAAATTATAGAATTAGATCATATGTTTCCACATATTATGATGTTTATATGTTCTACATAACTACTAACTAAAATTAATCATAATTAATCTATTTTTGGAGCCAGGCTTTTGACTTTGTACAGACCAACCAAGACAAGAAACATATAGTTATTTTGGTTTACCTCAGCTATTCGTTGACGACTAAATAATACTTATTTACATGGTTGATGATTTAGCCGAGGCTATTTGAATTATTTTTATTAGGTCTATAGGGTTTTTTACACCTTGTTTTTTTTTTATAAGCACGAATTTTCAAGTATTTTGTACAAGTATTTTTTTCATGGTTTTTCTAGAACACTACTTCGTATGTTAGATGAATAAAATTTAAAGATAATGACTCATCAAAACAAAAAATACTTAATTGAAACATATAATCAGTCTAACTAGGTTTACTTCAGCAATCATGTTGTTGACGATTAGGGGTGTCTTTAACTACCAACACTAAACTGCAACAAATTTACACCAAAATATAATAATTATAGTAAAAGCCTCTTCAACTAGCAACTTCATTTTTAACATCAAATTAAATATTTTAAGCATAGTCCTCTCTACACCTCTTTTTTGTTATTATTAATAATTTACAAATATATTTAATTATTCAAATTATTCTTTCAACAAAAAATATGTTTTGATATTTTTAATAACATAAATATTGAACATAAATATTTTTGTAATATAATAATTAAACTAAAATAAATTTAGATAATTTTAACTATTATTTATAAACAAATTAAATTATTAATTGACTCTAAAACAATTTTTTATTATATATGATCTAAAATAATTTAATTCACTCTCTATGTTTTTTTAATTTTTTAATTAAATATTTAAAATTTTCACTTTTAATGCAGTAATTAATTAAATTAATAATATTATTTTTTAATTCATTGCAAATATAAATTAAAAATAAAAATACACTATCAATAAAATAATAAAATAAAAATAATTAATTCAAATACAAAATTATTTTAAACACCAAAAAATAAAGAAAAAACACAAAAGAACAAAATTAGTGATGCTACAGTGGAACACCAAATTTGGTGTTCCACCGTAGCAGAACGCCAATTTGTTGCACAATTTGGTGCATGGTTGGAGATGAAAACTTGCATCAAATTAGTGTTTTGCACCACATTAGTGCATGGTTGGAGATGTCCTAAGGCCTCCATGTAGAGAATTACCATGATTGGATCGATTTAAAATCATACAAAAACAACTAAAAAACTTGAAACTAATAATTAGAACCTTACAAAATCGTTTTCTCTTTCAAGTAATGCAGTCCAACAGCTATATAAAAACAGAAGCTAAAAAACGACGAGTTCTGACTAGATTTACATTTAACAACACATCCACCGATGATATGACGATTTGTTCACATATATTTAAGACCATTTCTGTGATTCGGTGGTGTTCAGAGAAAGGGCAACGAAATTTTGGCTATGTGAAACAAAATATCCTATAAAGGAAGGGACAACAAATCTCTTCTAATCGATGGCATCGTACCTTGTTGTCTTGTGATGAAACCATATACCAAAAACTGTGGGTTAAATCTTCTTTATGGCATATCATTTACAAACTTTTTTTTTTACAAGTCATTTACAACCTTATATATATATATATATATTAGAATATGATGAATTCTTCCTACCTATAAATTCATATTAGAATAGTGTGAATTGATGAAAGTTACTTAGGAAGCGAAACAAGTAAAATCAAAATTTATTGATCTAGTCTCCAAAGTTTCAATAAAACGCAATCGGTTCGGGTATGAATTGGCGATTATAACATATACATATAGAATTTATAGTGTGGTCTCGAAAAATAACAATTTTTGTTGGGCCTTAATACTTTTCTTAGGTTCATTGAGGTTTTTGTTGATTGGAATTTTCAGTTATTTGCTGAAATTTGATATATTTATTTTCATTTTAGAATTTTTTTTTCAAAAGCCCATAATATCCTTCTATGTGATTGTTGGTCTATTTATTAATTAGTCCTTATTTGTGGTGTACAACTTCGTGGAATGTCAACAGTGGAATTACGATCAATAGGATTAAAAAGAAGGAATAGTGCGCATTTTCGTTAGGATGTATGTGTGTGTATAAAGTCAGGTGAATGAATAGAAATGTGTAGAAGATAAATATATACAAATTTGTTTCTATTTCTGAAAGATTTCACTACTGGTCTACCTGTCAATCTGTAGAGAGTGTGGGTTCGACTTACCAGCCTTCATAGCAGCGGAAGACAACAGGAACATCAACGGAAGTGGATCAATTTGTTTATGGTTTCACGAGCCAACCACAATAAGGTTGATACTGATGGGAGAACTCGACTCTAGTTCAG
Source organism: Flueggea neowawraea (assembly GCA_948243855.1). Taxonomy (NCBI): domain Eukaryota; kingdom Viridiplantae; phylum Streptophyta; class Magnoliopsida; order Malpighiales; family Phyllanthaceae; genus Flueggea; species Flueggea neowawraea. The sequence continues at coordinate 4,899 of CAODLS011467955.1, read as the reverse complement.
TCTATATGCCTCATTCGATCACTGCAAGGCATTGATGGAGTAGAAGAAGACGAGTTCTTCTTCCTGTTGAAGAAGAGGTGTCGGCCTCTCTCTCTCTTTGTATAGAGGGTTTCCTATTTTGTGATGTTGATGGAAAAGAACGTATGTTTCTATCTTCATTCTGAATGTACTAAGTTGTCTTTTATTAGTAAGACATATGGCCCTCCTACACAAATCAAGAACCCATCTCATTCAGCTCTATCAATTGGACTTGCCAATTGACCTGGTCCAAGTCTTGGTCCACACCTTGACCGATTGGGTTCGGTTCACCCGTCATGGACATACCGCTTTTCCAACATCTCCCACTCGCACATGACGAAACCATATCTCGCCATGGATCATGATGGAACTACTACCAAACATGATAAAGATCTCGTGTCATACATGCAAATAAACCACGCGACCAGCATATGATAAGAGCGTATTTGCTATACAATTGATAGGGATATATAACAACTCATATCTCAATCCTGCTAGAAGGTATCTCTCGTAGAACAACTTCATTCTACCAAAGTGTATGCAAGAGCAACACAATCTGCTAGAAACGTATGCCTTCCCTCAGTTCGTAACCACACAATCGCTACTTTCGAACTTCTCGATCTCACGAAAGCTTTACTCATAGTTCACATATCATGTGACATGCTACATGAGAGTCGACTAAGAAAACTTATGAGACTGGTGCGAATGCATCTAGAAATGAACTTCCTCTCTTACACTAAACAATCCACATAGCCAAGTTTACTTGCCCAGCTTGCCACGCTTGGTCGAATCAACCATGACCATTAACTGCAAGCTAGAGTAGCCAAACTCAAATATAAATTTTGAATGTGTTAAGGTTTTAAGGGTAGGTAATATCGATAACCACATGTTCACGGCAGGGTCTCACACTAGGAAAAATAAGATAGTTTTTCAATCTTTTCCATCCCTATTGTCACATATATAGCACACATTGTATTGTCATATGCTGTGGTGTTATTTTCTTTCCTTGGAGGAGCGCATGTTTATACAATATTGTTAACACCACACAGAAGGTTCGGTTATGATGTATCTCACCATCTAACCTTAATCCATACTTAGCAGGATTACTTATGGCTTTAAGATAGAATATGCTAAAGTCTCTCAATTTTAGCATCTGATCATTTATGATCACACAGAAGTTTATCGTATGGCATACATATCTTTCCATATGACTTTTCTAGCCTTTTTACAATGGGCTCACCATTATAAAATGTTGGACGACCTTTTGATTATGAACGCGTTCTAGATCTCTCTCTACGTTTAAAACCAATCTCATCTTAGTCTTTATGCCACATACCACAAGACTAAGGTAAAAACCTATGTGAGTGGGTTACTTATATGTCCAACATGCTCGTCACACTTTACCTTACAACAAATGTTAGCTCTTAACATTTGTGCTCGTGTATTACTTGCAATGATTTTACTAAAGATCATATGTTAAGGGATTACACACTTCATGTGTCATGCGGGTCTTAAGAAACTTATTCCTTATGGGCTTTATTAACAGATCTACAGTCACGTCTCGCATGGACTTACATTCTAAGTTCACTTCTCATTGTGAATCTTGCACTCAAATTCACTTGTCATTGTGCAACCAAGTTTCTCACAACATGGTGCTTAATCTCGATTTGCTTAGACTTATAATGGATCTTCTAAATCCTCAAGCAATAGGGGTCGAATGTTACTAAAAACTATCGTGGATTTTTTAGGTGGTTAGAGATAAGTGGATCATTCCACTGTATAACCAACCTTCCCATCACACTGCAGCTAATGAAGTTATAGGCTTAGCTTCTCTTACCACACATTTTATGTGTTCCTTACCATTATGTGGAATAACAGTTCTACCAACTAAGAATACATAACCAGACATGGACTTCCCTATAGTCCATATCACTTGTCCAACTAGCAATTGTGTCTTATTTCATCACAAGCCCTTACGATAACACAGTACCTTGTAGTGCCTCTAAAGCATCCAAGTACCCCATTCACTACTTTCTAACAACCTTCTTATGAGTTGGATCAATACTTACTAGCTAATTTGCTTGCTTAGTAAACTCTAGTCATTATACACACCTAAGAACTTACTACAAGACATAGTCTTGTAATCAACACATGTACTCTAAACTACAAAAGACAATCACATGACATTCGTATGAAAAAACATTCCTTATACGTTCTTCCTTTTGCATAGTTCATGAATACATGCACTTGCTAAGAAACTTGCTCTCAGTCACGAAGTTACCTATGGGATATGCAATTTTGCATTTTAAAGCCTTCAATGACTTTGTTGACACATCTCTCTCAAAAAGGAACAAAAACTTATTCGAACAATCTCTTGTAGTTTGACTCTAAGGTCAACCTATAATGTATGTCTCAAAGTTGGATTCTGGCCAATCTTTAGAGTCATTCAAGTATACTAGACTTTTGTAGCTACGAGTGTGATGTTCACACAAATTTATAATGACAAGATTCACATTGGTATTATCACAATATATATGAATATACCATCCTCTCAAAAAATGTTTTTTCCACTCCAAATTCTCCATTAAGAAAAAGAGTTTTGACATTTCATTAATGTAGGTTGAGGAATAGACTAGCCCAAATGCAAAAGTCTATTTGGTGGAGGTAAATCTATCAACAAGATGGTCTCTCCAATCTTGTTGATTAAATCCCCTTTAAGCGATTATCGATAACTTGATTGATTTATCACTCATGTATCCACTTATCTCCAATGGGTGCTCGCCATTTGGGTAGATTAAACAATTCTCAACATGGTTCAATCTCAAATGTCATTTAGCACTTCTATTACTTTAATTCATACAACTTTCACTGACCGTGTCTTGATTGATAACCGCATCACGGTTCTAGAGGTACACAGATAGCACCCTGTGTCCATGTCCAGACAAGCTGTGGTTGTGTCTTGCATTTTTCAAAGGATCTAGGTAGTACATGAGCAGAGACATGGCCATGTCTCAACCCATGTCTTACCAAAACACACATAATGTGCATGAAATGCCGTCGTTTTGCTCTTTTCTTCCTTTATAAACACCAACTTGTTCTCATTTCAGTCCCACCTTTCTTCCCACACACATTTTTGCTCCCAAACCCTTCAAAATCACTCTCATTTGCCTCTCCTTGTTGGATTTCAGGTTCTTGAGATAAGATCAACATTTCAACTTGATTTTCTTCCAATTTCTTACTATTTTGTATAGGTTTTTGGGTTGTTTTTGAAATAAGAACAAAATGGGTTTGGTTGGGTGTTTATGTTCGAATTTTGTGGGTTTTTTGATGAAATTGAATGGTTTTTTGATGTATCTATGTTGCTAGGATGATTTTATACAAGAATATATGTGTATTATGGAGATTTGATGGAGTTGTGTTGGTGGCTAGGGTTTGTGATGGTTTGATGAAAAAGATGATGATTTTCTGTTGTTTGATGCTAATAAATGGTTGATTTATGTTCTAAAGGATGTTAGGAAGTAAATGGCATGCTCGAGAATGATTGAAATTGAGTGGAACAGGTTTAGGACTAAATGTCTAATTTGTCATTGAGGACTAAAAGTTATATTTGCCATTAAGGACTAAATGAGTAATTTTCCATTTAGGACTAAATGGGTAATTTGCCATCGAAGACTAGAAGTGATATTTTGCATTTAGGGGGTAAAATGTAATTTTGCAAGTATCGGAGACTTATGTGGTCATTTTGAAAATTTGATGTCTTGATGGTAATTTTAGAGTTTTTAAATTTATTTAAGAATTTGGGATATTCTGGAAAGTAGTTGGTAATTTTTCAAAATTCGAGAACCAAGTATGATTTTATATCGAAGTTAGGTTTTCGATTTTATAAATAGGCATTTGTTAAAAAAAGGGGATTTGAACATTATTCGAGAGTCTAAAACTGCATTTGTATTTTAATACATTTTGGTGCTGCTACAGTACCAATATTGTATTCTAATATTTTATTGTCTGTTCCCGTTTCAACCTCTTGCTCATGCCAGCACGACTAGCCGATTAGTGGGGCTTGACTGGCTATTTTACTCTTGGATTTTTCAGGTGAGTTAAATGGCAGCTTTAGACACATAGGCTGTGTCTTCAAATTTTGTATAGTTTTTCTTGTGTCTGGCTATGATATGAAATTGGACTCATAATTATTTGGCTAATTAATAATCGAAGTTATGCGATTATTAATAACCAATATTTTGTTATGATAAATTGATATATATATATATATTGTAAAATAGCTTTAAAATTTTCATCTGTATGTTTGTCTGCTAATATTATTCGTATATAATATTTTGATATGGGACACCTAGCTACGAGATACGTAGCCTTTGGTATACCAATGCTCTGACAAGGCCCTAGTTACCGAGGTAAAGAGGTGACCATGTATCCAGCCAGATACATGCTATATTCTGTCACGACCCATTTTCGGGACTGCGATCGGCGTACGAGGCGAACCGTCTATGAAAGCCCGGCCCATCTTACACAAGCCTCGGAGAACAGAAACCATCCAAATTCATATTATTAATCGGCTTATTTACCGTATTAAACATTTTAGCAGGGATACATTTTTCAAAAATAATATTCTCAAATATATAATTACAATATAATTGAAATAACATGATACTAAATAAATAATTTAAGTAAAACCGCTAAACATTAGTTTAACAAATGCAAGTCCATAACCCATTACCCAGTGTGGAGCAACTAACATAACAAAATTCGGCCCGAACAATAAGGCATTCACTGAGCGCGGAAGAACCAAACGCCCACTATTAACTACCTGAAAAGTGAAGTAGAACAAAGACAAGAAAAATAGAAGAGTAAGCTTCCCTAGTGAGC